>KZ652009.1:15638-25708 GCA_001010745.2 Gerris buenoi | reverse complement strand
AAAAAAAAAAAAAAAAAAAAAAAAAAAAAAAAAAAAAAAAAAAAAAAAAAAAAACTACTTTTTTCCACAACTTGACTATTTTATTATTTATAAATATAATATTGGATATCCTTTACCTCTTAGTATAATGCGATTCATCCAACAGAGCACGTCGTTTGACGTGTTGATACTAGTAGATAGCGATGAAATTCATGAGGGGATAAATTGTCGACACAGTCGTCTATTTGGACGTCACCCGATCCGAGCGCTTATTTGCGCTTCATCGGGCGGCAGTAAGACCCACTTGATGGTGTCGCTTTTATTGCATATAAACTGTCTGAGGTTTGACAATGTGTACCTCTACGCAATGTTGCGCTAGTATTTTGTTATTTATATTAGGTAAGATAGTAACCAGTGACACTTGGTCTTGGTATGTTTATATAGTGATTTGTATTAATTATATTGCTCTTGCGTTCGTAATCGTGCCGTTTTACTAATATTACTTTAGATTACGACTCTGAACATGGTGGCAGCGGTGTCGGTAACTCGGTAATCGGTAAAAGAGAGAGTGAATTCAGACAATCAGAAGTTCGGTGAGTTTCTTTTATTTATTACGAGTTTATTATGACAGAAAAAAATACGGTATCGGTATCCCAAATGTCAAATTTGTCAATTAATACTCCCGTAGAGTTTAGTTTCAAATCAAAAGAATGGCTGTCGTGGAGTCGACGATTCAGAAGATATTGGGAGTGTTCGGGGCTGGCCGAACAGAGTCAATCAAAACAAGTCAGTACGCTTATCTTATCTTGGGTCGCTTAGCTTATCTTTAATGGGAGATCAAGCAGATGATTTGTTTACAACTTTCAAACTCGGGGAAGATGATAAAAAGTCATTTGAAGTTGTTTTCAAAGCTTTCAATGACCATTTTTCGGGAAAGAAAAATATAATCTACGAGCGCGCAAGATTTAATAAAAGATGTCAGACTAACGGAGAACCGGCTGACGATTTTATACGGGATGTTCAACGTCTAGCTAAGACGTGTGAATACGGTCAGATAGAAGAAGAGTTAGTGCGCGATAGAATCGTAGTGGGAATTTTAAATTCACAGCTGTCAGAGTCACTACAGCTAGACCCACAATTGACATTAGAGAAAGCGGTAAATCGGGTAAAGCAAGCAGAGCAAGTTAAAGAACAGCAGTCGGTAGTTCGAGATAACGGCGCGTCCACTTCGGTTGAGGTTGGAAGAGTATGGAAGCGTAAAGACGAGCGGAAAGAAGGTGGATTTCGAAGATCAAATTCTCAGTCAAGACCGTCAGGTGGAGGAAAGCCCTGCAACAGTTGTGGTTCCCAACACATGAACAAACAGTGTCCAGCGAAAGACTCAATATGTCGAACGTGTAACCGTAAGGGGCACTGGAGTCGGAGATGCGGCCCGAAGAAAAAGGTCGCTTCTGAAGTTCGTGAAGATAATTGGTTTCTAGGCGAGTTACGCGAGAAGGATCAAGGCAGTTCAGGCCCCTGGAAGGCGAAGATCTGAAGAAATGGGCGATCTGTCGAATTCAAAGTTGACACGGGAGCCGACGTGACTGTGATTGGTGAGTCTACGTTTAGAACTTTAGGAAAGACTAAATTGTTACCTGTCGATCGAATATTATTCGGAGCTGGATCTACAAAACTTTCGGTAAAAGGTAAATTTAAAACTACTTTGATCTGGAAAAATAAAAAAAATATCGATGAAGTTTATGTTATTGAAGGTCAGCAAGAAGGACTTCTGGGCAGACCAGCTTTAAGTGGACTAGGAATAATACAATGGCTTAATATGATTCGGGACTCTCCAGAAGAAGGTTTTCAGAAGTTATTTAACGGCTTAGGAAAGATGAAAGGGGAGTATACTATTACAGTTGACCCAAAAGTAAGACCTTATTCGGTATTAAATCCTCGCCCGATAGGAGCATCGAGACGAGATAAGGTACAGAAGAAGCTTAACCGGCTGGTGCAGGAAGGAGTTATATCACACATTGAAGAACCAACCGAGTGGTGTGCACCTTCAGTGGTTGTTCCGAAGCCAGAAAACGGAGAAGTTCGGTTATGTGTAGACTTCGCGGAGTTAAACAAGGCGGCACAACGGAATCAGTATGTACTCCCTACTGTAGATGACTGTTTAGCTCGATTAGCGGGGGCGAACATTTTTTTCTAAACTTGACGCCCGCCAGGGATATTTTCAAATTTCATTGACAGAAAAGAGTCGAAAGTTTACTACCTTTATTACTCCGTTTGGACGTTTCTGCTTTAACCGACTTCCTATGGGACTGAAACATTCCAGCGATTGTTTTCAAAGGAAAATGTGCCAAGTTTTAGACGGGCTGGAAGGTGTTGTTGTGTTGATGGATGAAGTTTTAATTTTTGGAAAATCCATTCAAGAACACGACGTACGGTTGAGAAAGACTTTAGAAAAATTAGAGAAAGCAGGAATTACTTTGAATAAAAGAAAATGTTCGTTCAGAGTAAAAGAAGTCAAATTTTTGGGGCATGTGATTAGTAGTCAAGGTATAAAACCTGATCCGGCTAAGGTAGTAGCAGTTCTTAATATGGCCAAACCTAACACGAAAAAAGAGTTAAGGAGTCTGTTAGGAATGGTTGTGTACCACACAAAATTTCTGCCTGATATTCAGGAGGTGACGGAACCACTGAGAGAGCTTTTACAAGACTCGAGAGAAGGAGAGCTAAGTGAGTGGAATCCAAAACAGATAAATGCTTTCATGAAGACAAAAGAACTTCTCACAAGTGCACCGACGCTTGCACTATACAACCCAAATTTAGAGACTCGTGTGTCAGCAGATTCGTCGTTATTTGGTCTAGGAGTAGTGTTAGAACAGAAGCAGGAGGATGATAATTGGAGAGCAGTTCATTTTCGTCGAGAAAACTATCACCAACAGAGTTCCGCTACGCGCAGATTGAGAAGGAAGCCCTGGCGTTGACGTGGGCGTGTGAGCGCTTCTCAAATTATCTCCTAGGATTACGACGATTTAGATTACAGACAGACCATCGACCTCTATTGGCAATACTGTTGGAGAAGCCAATAGGTGAAGTTTCGGCTAGGTTGCAAAGGTTTAGGATGCGACTAGCACCATTTGATTTCGACCTTGAGTTTGTTTGCGGGAAAATACTTTTTTCTCCGGACGTTTTGTTACGAACAGCTACAGGAGGACGTAGAACAGAAAAAGATATCCTAGAAGACGACGTCGACAAACTAGACTGTGCTGCAGTGATTGGAGATCTTCCTATGTCCGACTCAAGATTCGAAGAGGTGAAGAGGGCTCAGACAAGGGATTCTGTCGCCCAGGAAGTTATCAGACTAACAAAAGAAGGTTGGCCGATGAGTCCTAAACAGATACGGGAAGAAGTTCGTACGTTCTTCTCATCCCGGGAGTCATTCTCGCTGTTGGATGGTGTTCTCACGATGGGTGGCCGTATTTATATTCCACACGAGTTGCAGCCGGAAATACTTTCCAGGTTACATCAAGGACACCTAGGAATAGAAAAATGCAGACAGCGGGCAAGATACACAGTCTGGTGGCCAGGCATTACTGCAGATATCAGGCGGTTTGTGGAGAAGTGTAGGGAAAAATAGGAATCGACCTCTGTACACTGGGTAAGAGACAATTCCTTTTCGTAGTGGACTATTTTTCATCATATCCAGAGGTAAATGTTTTGCCATCGACGTCCACGGAGACGTTTATAATGTATTTGAAAGGGATATTTGCACGCCATGGGATTCCAATAGTCTTGCGGTCCGACAACGGGCCTCAGTTTCAAAACTACAAATTCCAGTAATTTATGAAGGAATACGAGATACATCACGTGACAAGTAGTCCGAGGTATCCTAGAAGCAACGGGAAAGCGGAGGCGGCCGTGAAGATCATAAAGAATATCCTTAAGAAGGAAAAAGATGACGTGTGGTTGGGTATCCTAGCCTATCGAGCAACACCGGTAGAAGGACATAAGAGTCCTGCTGAGTTGTTGATGGGACAAAGGCTGAGGACAACAATACCTGTCCATAAAAATGCCCTTAAGCCCCACTGGTATGGATCAGAAGAGGTCCAAAAGGCGAAAGCGGAGAAAAAGAGAACGACCAAACGATATTTCGACCGGCGACATCGGTGTCGCAACCTAAGAGCACTAGAAGTCGGAGAGAGAGTATGGGTTATAGACCAGAAACGGTATGGCAAGATCTTGGGAACCCTCGAAGAACCACGAAGTTACTTGGTGAGCACAGAGACGGGGACCNGAACACACCTACAAAATTTCATGGTCGTAGGTCCTGTGGTTTCAGAGATATCGTGATGTGTCAGTGAGTCAGTCAGTGAGTGGTATTTGGATTTTATATATATAGATAATAATAATTAATTCTTATGACCGAAGAAACCCTTTTAGAATCTTGCTGCCAAGTACTTGAAGGGATTTTTTCGGATTCACTCCCGGGCTCCAGAACGTGTCATAAGGAACTTCGTTCCAATAACTCCGAAGGTATCTCATTCGGAAGAATCATTCCGGGAAGTAAGATAACTAACAAAGTATAATCGGGAAACAACCCGACATTTTTTCCTGAAACACTTACGGAAAAAAAGTTTCAGAAAAACGTACGGTATGATAAACGGAAAAGCGTCTCTGAAACTTACCCCAGGCTTCCAAGAAGGTCCCGAGGTTTTTTCAACAGGTGTCGAAAAAAATAAAATAATGGTTGAAATCAAACAGAACGAAACAGATCTAGAAAATTAAAGAAAACGAAAATAAGAATTTAGGCAGTAAAATTAATTTTCTAGCTAGAATAGAACAGAATATATGAGAAAAAAAATTAAATAATATACAGGGTGACTGGCGGTATAATATGTGAAAAAATCGGTCCGAGACAACTCAGACAAACATATATGTACATTGTACATTCAATTACTATTGGAAATTTCATCAAAAATTATCATAAAAATAACTTCTCCCGGGCTGGGAATCGAACTCGGGCTCTCTCCATCCAAATAGCGTTTCAAGCTATTTTCTCAGGAACTAGATTTTTCCTGGGAAAACAGCTTATACTGTTACATTCGTATTTAAATTGACTACATTTTAGAATTATTTAGTCAAAATCGTCGGAACCGTTTTCGAGAAATAATTTTTTTTTCATGTTTTATAAAAGTTTTGGGGGGTAGCGCTCTCAAATTTGATGTTAAAATTCATTTCTCGATTTTGCCTCGGGGTATGATTTTCCTGAACATGTATGCCAAATTTCGTCACAATCGGCCCAGTAGTTTAGGCTCCTGGCGTTTGCACAGACGACAGACAGACAACAGACAGACATTTTTTAAAAANGGTCTTGGTATGTTTATATATTTGATTTGTATTAATTATATTGCTCTTGCGTTCGTACTCGTTCCGTTTTACTATTATTACTTTAGATTACGACTTTGAACATAAGCCAAAACATTGGACCAGCCAAAGTACAGGTATTTGAGCAAGGTGCTGAGGGGTATACCCGAAATCAGATTCTATGCCACAAATGAGTTTGACCAAGTCGTAGAACCTGAACAGGTCCGGGAAAACTCGATTTTCATTTTTGACGACGTAATGATGGAGAAACAGGAGCGGATGAAGCAATACTTTACCAAAGGTCGACACATGGGTGTCGATTTGTTTTACCTTTCGCAATTGTATGCCAACGTTCCAAAACATTGTATCCGAGATCAGTGTAACATGCTTATACTGTTTAAAATGGACGATACAATCCTCCGACATGTTTACGACGATCATGTAAACACCGACATGTCATGGACAATGTTGGAGCAAAAAACACGGTTTTTTAGTCATTGACAAAGAGGCACCCATCGACGGTGGTAGGTTTCGTCACAGTTTCGAGGAGTTTATCATTTTCAACCAATTGGGCGAGGCGTTCAGTCGTCAAAATGCAATCGACGAGTAAGGATGTAAAAAGACGTTTGATCAAAACGCGAGATGTCATTCGCAAGAAGAATAAACTATTGCGCTCGGGTAGGGCGGCCGTCAAGAGAATCACAATGGAGAGCGTAAAACCCCTTATGGACCCCCTGCAGAATATTGCTGAATCTCTGGACAAAACTCTGCTCATGTCGACCACGTACCGGCCCGACATTACTACAAACGTGTCGACCGCAGCTGCTAGGGACACAAAAGAATACTCGACTGCAGCGACGCAATGAGATGAAGAGGGCGCCGACGATATCGCCCCCGCACTTGTCCCCGCACTCGCTCCCGCTGACGATGGTGAACAGAGATTTGCCTTCGAACCAGATTTGGCTTCTACACAAATGCCGCAATCGTCGGCTAAAATGGCAGCGGAAAGCTCACGCGGTGCGCAGTCACCGGCCTTTTGTCGAAAACTCGGTTTATTAATATAAGGCTACGCGATCGCAAACTACACCGCCATCGCACTAAAATTTATCATCGCCCTCACCTCTACGCAAGCCTTTAAACATTGCCGCAACTAGTAAACGTGCTCAATCGACTCCTACAAGCAGCCCGCAGTAAAACCTATCTCTCTTCGCCGCAGGGTTCGAAGCATTTGAAAATGTTTTTAGGTGACATCAGTGTTTACGGACGGCCGGCCCTTTGTCAAACATTTGCTCACGGGTGAAGCCATCGATAGGAAAACAGACACCAGTCTATGGACCTAGAGTCACCTCAAAGGNGAACATGTATGCCAAATTTCGTCACAATCGGCCCAGTAGTTTAGGCTCCTGGCGTTTGCACAGACGACAGACAGACAACAGACAGACATTTTTTAAAAACCACTTTTTTGGACTCAGGGGACCTCAAAACGTCTAAATCCATCAAAATCTCAAAATCGAATTTTCGCGCCATCACAATACTTTCTCTTTATATGAGAAAGTAAAAATACAGTGGTTTATCTCAGGGGCTACAAAAAACACTATATAAACCATGGGTCAAATATTAACTGTTTTCCCGCAAGGTCCAATTTTATGATTTTATTTGAGATCGCATGCCTTTGCCCATAAAAACGTATAAAACTCCAAAAGTAGGTATAGAAGCTAGATGAAAATTTTTGGTTTCATTGTGAAGCTGACAATATGTTTTACGAGTAAATTGTAATTTTAATTTTCTTGCCCTCCAATTACACGACAAAAAAGTATACATATTTTAGTTTTCATAAAAAAATTAAAAAATATTTTTTCTTTTTGGATTCATAACTTGATAAAGAACTGAGCTTAAACTGTTCGGACTTCAGGAAAAACTTCCTTATTTACTAACGTTTTGATCAATATTAATTTTAATACCCATTCATAGGGTGGAATTTTTATGTTCATTGTTGCTAATATTGACTTGCAGGTGAGTAAATAATTAAAAACATATTAAAAAAAGGCAAGACTGGTTTAGTATGCTCACCTAAATGTCAATAAAAACAACAATAAACATGTTTCTTCATTACTTTCAGCGAAGTTTACTAATATTTATCGCTAGTCACGAAATTGACATATAAAGATATACTGGACTAAAAGTTGACCAATTTAGTTAAAAGTTGAAATAAAAAATAGAGTAAAAGTTGAAATTTAGTATTAATGTTCGTTTTATAAATGTTCGTTTTATATCTCTTTTATATATCGATATATCTTGAAAACGAAGGTCGATAGGACCTAAGTTTACTTGGCATTTTTGGTCAGCAATTTGATATAGGTTTTTCTGTGTAGGTACTTATGCGGAGCACCCTGTATATTTATGAATGTACATAATGTGTATACTATAGAGATAGTTGATATGGTTAGGACAGGATCTAGTATGACTCAAAAGCAAATGTATCAATCAATTAAGCATATTTAGTGATGGTAATTCACTAATTTAAATAACGTTTATAAAAAAGAAAAAGAAAAAAAAAGCTTCCTCTTCTGAGGCGAGTCCTCTACCACTAAGCCACGCCCTTGCATTGAAGCTACGAGCATAAAACTTACTATTTAAATTATAACTAGCTCTTTTTTAACCATATTTATTCTGCCCGTTGCCACGGACATAACGGCTAGTCGTATGGTATATAAAAAGACAAAAAATGTTAGACTGACTTTTTGTTAAAGGGAGTTTATAATAGATTTTTCTGGAATTCAAGATAATCTCTCTGTTATAAATTTGTTAAAGCGACTGAATCCTAATTGAAATTAATCATTCGACAAATGGGCCAATCTCCAAAGCTTTACACGAGGATTACATCAACAAGACCCGAGAATATCCCGCATAGCCTTTGTTTTCCTTTTTACCAATATTTAGAGATAACAGAGAAATTTGTTTGTTAAAAAAATGTTTTATCAAAATAACTTTTTATCACAATAATTTGTGATCCAACAAAGGTTAGGGTAATATTACATATGAAGAAATACTTTTATCTACGAGTGATACGAAATATAAACATATCTCTGTTTAGATGCGTGGAAAGTGATTCTTTTCTTAGTTGTATTCATTGCACATGCGCGTTCATAATTCTTCTTTTTTCCAGCCCTAGTGCAGAAAAGAAAGAATAATTAGTGCAGAAAAAAAGAATAATTCTTCACCTTAACGATCGATTAGCTTGATTGTTTACATTTCACAAAAATGTTTTGCGGTTTGTTTAGTATAGTAACTGTTAATATCGAGTTTTTATAGAAGAACAATGAAAAATTAAAGTGATTATGACGAAAATAAGGAGAATAATAATCCTCCTTAAATAATTAATTCGGCACAAAATTCAACTAATGAATTAATGTCATCTTTATCAAAAGAGAAATACAGTCTTACATACAGAAAGTGAGAAGAGGAAACTGAGAGAAGAACTTTGTTATTTTTACAACCGGTGTCTCACAAGCAAAGTAGTTCCTGAATCTTGAATCCTACTCCACAAGAAAGGAAACAAGCTTGATATAAGGAACTACCGTCCTATAAACCTATTATCTGTCCTGTACAAGACTTTCATGAGTGTGATCTCGACCAGACTAGTTAAGTAATTGGACTTTAACTCCCCGGTGAACCAAGTCGGATTTAAGAGAAACTTCTCTACCTACGATGCTAGCTTTGTCATACAACAGGTAATTTTGAGGGCTCAAAAGTATAAATTTCCTGTGGCTATGATATTTATAGACTTCGAGAAGGCATTCGATAGCATATATCTAGGAGATATAGAAAGTGCAATGCAATCTAATGCAATTCAAGGAGAGTATCTAGAGCTCATAAAAGGCATATACAAAGGATCGAAAATAAGAATCGAGGTTGGCAATAAAGATAGGACAATAAGTCTTAAAAAAGGATTGAGACAAGGCGAAATCCCTTCAGCCAAACTTTTTGGGGCTGTATTAGAGGAAGTTTTTTAGAAATTAAATTGGGAAGAGTATGGTATCAATGTAAATGGAGAAATGCTAAACACAATTAAATTTGCTAACGACATTGTACTAATCGGAAAATCTAGAGAAGAAGCCAACAATATGCTAAAGAAATTATCGGAGAAAGCTAAAAAAGTAGGGTTGAAAATAAATATAAATAAAACCAAAGCGATTATTATCAACTGCTATAAGGACCTAGATATAATAATGGAAGATGGATCGATAGAAGAGGTTAAAGAGCTGATCTATATAGGACAAATGGTAGGATTTGACGACGTGTCAAAAGAGATCAAAAGAAGAATTGGATTAGGATGGCGGGTATATGGGAAATTTAGAACATTATTCAGGTCTACGGTAGATATAAAACATTAAGTCAAGCTCTGGAATAGCGTCGTCAAACCAGTTTTAGTATACGGTTGCGAAACTTGAAGCCTTACAAAAAAACAACATAAATAAAATGCGAGTAGCGGTACGCAGAATGGAAAGAAGTATGCTCAAAATCGGAAGGAAAGAGAGAAAATCAAACAACTGGATACGGAAACAAACAAACCTAGAGGACGTAGGAAAGATGATAATAGCAAGAAAATGGAAGTGGGCAGGTAACATAGCGCGATGCACAGACGGGAGATGGACAAAGAAAGTGATGGACTGGCAGATCGTAGCGATGAAAAGAGGAAGAGGAAGACCTAAATTGAAATGGGACAACGAGAT
>KZ652008.1:273326-291722 GCA_001010745.2 Gerris buenoi | reverse complement strand
TATCCTTTAATATATAATTTAATATTCTAATTTATAATTTTAAAATTAATAAAAATATAAACAGTAAATACCTGAAATTTTTGTTTTATTTGAAATTTCCGACCAAGTTTTCTCCGCCAGGTCCTTTCTAGCATATTCCGGTGATTTATAATTGTACAACAATGGATATCTTTCTCCGTTAAAATTTTGCGATGACACGACCAGGATTATATACAGCTAGCATTATACTGCTTCTGTTTTTATAACTTGTTCGTACAAGTTAATAATTCTTATTCGAATTATTATTAATTCGAATTATTATCAATTCGAATTATTAATAATTCGATAAGGAATCAGTATACCGAGAGTCGGTAAGAACATGCAGTAAAAACAGAAGCGGTAAAATACTCAGGGTGGACTCATGACTCATTAAGATACAGGCGTTCGGTAAAAAATCTTACCGCTTCGGTCTACCGAGCGGCCTTAGAAGTCTGGATAGATTGCTCCTTATTAAACCCCAAGAAATGTTGCTTCAAAGTCATCGTTAGAAGTTGGAGAATGTTGCATCAAATAGCGACATTGCTCAAATAAGTCGGAAAAGTTTGAAAACATCAGATGAAAATTGTAGATTACAAAAATAATAACGGAGTTTCAAAAAAAAATTACTGTTTCTTTGTTTTGTAGACTTTAATTACTATACTAAGGGATGTTTAGTCTAAGCTGGTAATTACTATCACTGCAATATTATTACACCGATAAAAACTCTTGTACGGTACTGAGTTTTGGATGCAAGCAACATAATTTTTAAGGCAATAATGACCGATTCGAAATCCATAAATATTGCCGGCAATGCGTGCTCTCTTAGGCTATCTACAATTGTAGATTCCGACATTATCGGCAATGATTTGGCGGATTTTTTTATACAAAAATATAGCGTTCTTAAGAACAAATTGCCGGCAATTTTTCCAGATTTTAAGCAATGTATAGCTAGCCTATTATTACCCGCAACACATTGTTGTAAAAATTTGCAAGTTTTCTATCCCCTTTAAGGCCCCCATACACGGTCAAACTAGTAGTCAAGCAAAAGCAAGTTTGATCAAAAGTTTGTCAAGTAAGTTTGACGCTCAGTTTACACCACATCAAGCCATCAAACTCTCAAATTTCACCCACACACGGTCAAACTTACTTGTCAAGCTGGCTTGACAAGCCAAGTTTGTCAAGTAAGTTTGATCGTGTATGGGAGGTCTTTAAAGGGAGCATTTCTATTAAACACGAATTCAGCACAATTCAAGGTTCTCTGTGGTAGGTCCCCCCCCCCTCCCCGGTGGGAGCTTTATTACTCTCTAGTACTGAAAATCTCTATTAATCTTGTTTTTCTGATGATGCTATTGAGTAAGGGTAAAATAGAGACTGTAATGCTATCTCTTGTCTTCTTTTAGAACTAAACACCTTTTTAGTTCCAAAAGTAACCGCTAGATGCCACCTCTTTTAGTTTTTACTTACCACACACCCTCTATCATCGCCCGGGTATAAGAAATTCACCGTATTCCGTATTCTACACANGCAATAATGACCGATTCGAAATCCATAAATATTGCCGGCAATGCGTGCTCTCTTAGGCTATCTACAATTGTAGATTCCGACATTATCGGCAATGATTTGGCGGATTTTTTTATACAAAAATATAGCGTTCTTAAGAACAAATTGCCGGCAATTTTTCCAGATTTTAAGCAATGTATAGCTAGCCTATTATTACCCGCAACACATTGTTGTAAAAATTTGCAAGTTTTCTATCCCCTTTAAGGCCCCCATACACGGTCAAACTAGTAGTCAAGCAAAAGCAAGTTTGATCAAAAGTTTGTCAAGTAAGTTTGACGCTCAGTTTACACCACATCAAGCCATCAAACTCTCAAATTTCACCCACACACGGTCAAACTTACTTGTCAAGCTGGCTTGACAAGCCAAGTTTGTCAAGTAAGTTTGATCCCCAGTGTACACCACATCAAGCCATCCAACTCACAAACTTCACCCACACACGGTCCAACTTACTTGTCAAGCTGGCTTGACAAGCCAAGTTTGTCAAGTAAGTTTGATGCCCAGTGTACACCACATCAAGCCATCCAACTCACAAACTTCACCCACACACGGTCCAACTTACTTGTCAAGCTGGCTTGACAAGCCAAGTTTGTCAAGTAAGTTTGATGCCCAGTGTACACCACATCAAGCCATCCAACTCACAAACTTCACCCACACACGGTCCAACTTACTTGTCAAGCTGGCTTGACAAGCCAAGTTTGTCAAGTAAGTTTGATGCCCAGTGTACACCACATCAAGCCATCCAACTCACAAACTTCACCCACACACGGTCCAACTTACTTGTCAAGCTNGGGGGAAGCCCCCCCCCAAACAAACAAAATTAGCCCCCCCAGGAATCAAATGACAAATATTCAATTTCACCTCGGAAATGCATAAAAGCGCTGTTTTGAGAGGCCAGATTCCCAAAATTTTCCGGGGGAGGGTACCCGGAATAGAATATGCCCCCCCCCCCTCATGACCTCTTCGCTGGATGCCACTGTATAGGATTGCCACCAGTAAGAACTGCAACAACATATAATTTACAAATGTGTTCCTTCCTGGTACATTAAAATGTATATACTAAACCCACAAAACATGGGCTTTAGCCCCCCCCCCAGAACTTTTGACCAGGATCGCCACTGATTCTACACGCTTATAATTACTCTTTAAATGATTAAATGTATACTCACTATATAATTCGAATATTATAAATGTTATTTAGAATTATATAATATGTAAATAGTAAACTAACACTACCCCCCCCCCCCTAACTCTGATAAAAACGAGAAAAATATATTTCTTGAAAATGGTTCCGACGATTTTTATTAAAAAATTCTAAAATGTAGTCCATTTAAATAAAAATATAATGATATAATCCGTTTTCCTAAGAAAAATCTAGTTCCTGAGAAAAAATAGCTTTAAACGTAGACACAGATAGGTTCGAATACCTGCCGAAGAGAAGTTATTTTTATGATAAATTTCGACATAATGTTCAATAATAATTAAATGCACCTACGAAAACTAATAAAACGAAACAACTAGGCTAAGTAATAAACTGTATGTCGTATATAAAAATGTTTGTCTGAGTTGTCTCGGGCCGATTATATCAAATTTTGTTATATTTATCAAATTTGCCAGAACCGTTTTTGAGAAATTATTCTTTTACGATTCTCAGAATTTTGAGAGAAGTGCCCCAAAATGTGAAGTTTTACGATTTCCCTTCACTTATCGGGGTGCTTTCCTGTTTTTGGAGTAGTTCACCGTAAAAGTATATGTAAATCGTAACTCCACCTATAACTATTAAAAGAATTTTGGAAACCATCACAATACTTTCTCATTATATATTTTTCTACGCTTGTGAGCAAGTAAAAAAAAAAAAAATTTAACATAGCTTTAAACTCCTAGTGCATAACAAATTTCTTAAATGATGTGGAAAAAGTCGAAAAAATGTGTCATTTAAAAGCATCTTTTTGAGGGTTGTGACTTCAACCGTTTTTCTAATAGCCGTGTATAATTATTTTCTCGTAAAACAACGTAACCGCTTTAAAAAGATTTTTTTAAAATGTTTAGATCTTTTTCTTTATGGTTCAGTAAAATAAATATTTATAAAAGTTAATTGGTTCCACATAATGAGGTTAATTCACGCCAATTTATGTTTTACATTTGAAGAAACAATTAAGATGGTCTTTTGGTTTAATGATCTGTACTTTATATATTTATTTAGTTATATTAGATTTTATAGGTAAATTAACGGTTAAGTTAGCATTTAGTTATGGTTAGAGTTTACGATAGTTAAAAGTTAAAGTAATTAGGATTTTTCCTATTTTAAATTTGAATCTGCTTCTAATTATATATATTTTAATCGTATTTTTCCTTTTCTTTTGGATCAAAAATAAATAAAATGTTATACTTGCTTGTCTAATATGGGTTTATTTTTTAGATGCACTCTTTATTATTATCTTTTGTTTCATAAAGTTAATGAATGTTTTTGAAAAATACTATAATTATTCGAACTATCAATTATTTCTCTGTCTTGAATTAAGATATTAAAATAAGTATATTTGTTCAAGCCTCGTTCAGACTGCCGAACCAAACAGAGGAAACGAGACGAACATTGTTCTCTGCGCATGCCTAGAGTGAGATGCGCTTGTGGTTTTATTACCCTCGCTATCGCTCGGGTGCAAACTCCGCACTTACATGCAAAATGCTACTTTCCGCACTAGACGTCTAGTGTACTATTATTACACATCAAAGTTTCTTCAATAGGGAAGTAGAGAGGGGTCTAAAATGCGTTGAAATTGTTCCAGACTCCAGTAAAGGATGGTACGGCTGTGCTCGCCTTGGCCAGGGCATTGCCGGGCCCCCAGATCTCTGTTTTAGCTGAATTAGATAAGGAGGTCTATTTTAAAAAAACCTTCCAAATTTCCTAGTGACTTATTTATTCCTTATTTTCTTTGTCTTGCTGATTATAATTCTCTCTTACCTTTAACTTAGACGTCTATTCCTTTCTATATATAGTTGTCTTTGTCTTTGCTGTTTATATTTCTCTTTTACCCTTAACTTCCTTCTTTCCTTTTTATTTTCTCAAATTATACGTATTGTGCATTTGGATAGAAAGTATTGTGATGACGGGAAAATTCTTTTTTTCGTAGATTTACACGTTTTTGTCGGAGTTACAAGTTCCTCCTAGTCCAAAAAACGTTACTTTTGTTTGTTTTTTAAAATGTTGTCTGTAGTCGAAGTCTGTGCAGCCATCACTACTGTGGCGATTTAGGTGAAATTGGCATACATATTCAGAAAAAATTTACTCTAGGGCAACATTTAAAAATTAATTTTGGCTCTAAATTTAGGAGTGCTACCAAAAAACACCTTTCTCCCGTAAAAACTCTAGTTTCCAAGAAATAAATGAAATTAAATCCGAGATTACTGAAAATAATCAAAAGTAAATTATCTAATATCATTGAAATATAAATAGTTTTTCTTGTTGTTGCGAAAAATATTTATTTCACATTAGATGATATTGTTATAATCTTCAATTAATTGCGGATTGTTTCTTCGAATTACAAGACATCTCAATACCCTCTTTTTTAATAATATGTACATATTATGTTTAAGAAAGTAAACAAACTAGTGGGCTTGGTAATGGCTAATTCCTAGAAGACGATAAAAATCTCTACATTTAATGGTTCAAAACCTTTCTCCTCTTTTTTTTTACTAGAGAATATTGAACAACCATATTGCTTTATTTGTTTTGGTTTTTTAAGTAAGTAGTAAGAGTAAGGTGTTTTTTTTTTTTTTTTTTTTTTTTTAAATCTTTGCATTTCTGGAATCCTTTTTCTATTGAAAAACGAATAAAAGTAGGAAGGGGTGACGAGGGAGGGGGACAGATGTCTTTTCAAAACAATCTAATAGATAAAGACATAAAGACTTCAGTCTTCCGTGGATTTTAATAGTGAAAAGATCGTTTTAACGCTTCCGGTTCTAAATTAATTATAATTTTTCTTTTGTTTAAATCTTGATTCTTGTGTTGAAATGGGATTATTCTAGAGTGCACTTAGAAGCTATATTTATTTCTTGTGTTATCTTGAGTGAATTCAATTTAAACAATTAGGTAATATTTAATTTATCCCTAATATTGGTTAAGCATATTATTCTGCGTACCTGATATCTATATAAATGTATACTCTATAAAACAAATTCGTCCGAGACATCTCAGACAAACTTTCTCATATACGAGATACAAGTTCATAATTTACTTTTAGCCCAGTGTTTTCTATTTATTAGTTTTCGTATATTCATTTAATTATTATTCACATAATTAACATTTCATTAAAATTTATTATAAAAATAACTTCTTCTAGGCGGGGATTGAATCCGGGCTCTTTCCATCCTCTTTTTAAGTTATTTTCTCAGGAACTAGATTTTTACCGGTAAATCGGCTTATATTGTTAGATTCGTATTTAAATGGGCTACATTTTAGAATTTATTTGTCGGAAATGCTTTCGGTTTCTTTTAAAACTTTAAAAAAGTTTTTTGAGGGTTGGGTAACTAACAACTTGTGTAACTAACACACTCATAGTTTATCAGTTTCTCATATTTTTTATTTTTATTTTTTTTAAATTTTCTTTTTTAACTTTACTAAACCACGTAAAGGAAAGCCTACAGCTAATTTAAAGGTGCTTTTCTGAATAAAGAACTTTTAATAACTCAAATATTGTATTAAGATCTTAAAACAAAGTAAGAAGTACATCCTAGTACTTTTTAGGGTTTTGTAAGTTATTAAAGAATCATATACGTTATTATATGCTAAAATAACACATCATTTTTTCATCCCGCCCCATATCAACATAAAAAAAAATATAAACTAGGAGTAGAGAAAGGGTCTCTGGTTCGATCCCCCGGGGGGTCTCAATTTTTTTTTTTTATTATTAGTAATAACGAAATTTTAAATCATCTCCAAAAAAATTTCATTACCCCACCACAAGGTAACCACTGGTTAATGCACTCGACTCAAACCACTGACTGAGAATAATTTAATTTGGTAACTTTTTTTTTTTTTAATCCGCAGGCTCAAATGTCAGTTCAAGCCATGAAGCATGTATGGTGACTCCATAAAGCCCTTAGCATGGAAAAGCACGACAAATCAATTACATTGTTGGTTATTACTTCTTCAGAGCTCAGAGCTTAGTAATTGATTCTATGATAAAGTTATACAATGGTTTTATTCAAATTCATGACATCTGTTCCTGATAAAACATGTTGTCCATGCTAAAATTATTATAAAAATAAATTAAATACATACATAAACGATTATTATTTAAATAACTTTTCGTCACATTTTATATTGGTATATAACTAGAAGCCGAATGGCCTTGTTGTCAACGGCATAGGCGTTATTATTATTATTATAATTATTTTTTTTTTTTTTAACTTTTTGGTATATTAACATGAATTTTAACAAAATAAATCTCAATGTAATCTAGGCTTTTCTAAGCAGAAAATATGATATCTGTTGCTCATTTATCTTTAATTAGTAAATTGTTTTACAAAATTTAATATTAGTTAGTTGTGTAGTATCGTAAAACAAAGCTATTATTTTCGTTTTTCGTACAAAATTAAAAATTGTTTCTGCAAAAAAAAAACAATGTTAATTTTTTTTGACACTAAAAACAAGAGGAATCAGAATTACTGTGTTAATTTGCTTTTAATTAAAATTAATTAAAATAAAGATAAAGTAAAATCGTCGTCAAATAAACGGAATGGTACTATGAGTGAAATTACACTTTCATGTATTAACTTACAAAATTTAATATTTAAATTAATATTGACCACTACACACAATTTAATACAAGCATTTTCGAAAAACCATCCCCTTTCCTACAATAAAGAAATGTAATACAGAATGTTCGTAATCCTTGGGGAAAATTGCACACTTGACGTTGTTTAAATTTAGACGGAAATTAAATTTTACGTATGATTTCCAAATTTAATTCCGTTTCTTGACTAATAAAATTGATCAAACTTTTTTACATAAAAGTTTTGAAAATTGTCAAAAAGAAATTAAGCCTCTTTTCACTGCTTAAAACCCGAGTCCTTACTGCGTAACCGAGTTACGCCTGATACTTGAGCTAGTTATTAAATAAAATAAAGCAAGTGGCGTAATTATGGACCCGCATTGTGGGCCCTAGGTGCCAGTGGGCTCCTAAATCCAAAACAAAATATAAACAATCCCACACATTCTGAAGTTCTGAACGCAGATTTTTTTTTGCGCTCTTCAATTTTCTTTGACGAGGGGCCCTTTGCGGCCCCTCAATGCCCTAGCTACTCCACTGAATAAAACTGTATTAAATTAAATAGAAAATCATTTTCATTGGATAGACATTAGATAATTTAACACATTTGCTTACCTCCGATATGTTGATATCCTCTATAACATCCTTTTACTTGTACGTTTGATGAAACAATAATTACAATGATCTTTAATTTAAACAATTTCACTTGAATAATTCACTTTTTTAAATAAAAACAAAGAAGAAGACACAAAAATTAATTAAAATAAACTATTTGTAGACGAAGTTGTTGTTTTAGAGTAACAACTTTCCAACGAAATATCAACCATTAAATTTCCTGTTTTAACTATCGAATACAATGTATAAATTAAGAAAAAGAAAAATCCGAAAGTTAACTTTTTTTTAAAACCAAAGTTGGTGACGTGTTAGATTCGTCGAAAAATGAACAAAAAGAAAGCCAAACAGCTGATCTAAAAATAAGGGCAGACAACCTCTGCATGCGAAATATTTTATTTTCTTCGATTATAAATTATAATATTACCTATTTTTTAAAAAAAAAAAAAAATAAAATCAAAGTGTTATCATTTTTATTTTAAAAATATTCTTTATTTTTTTAGGAAAAATATTTTAGTTAAATAATGAAAAAGAATATTTATTTTAGAAAATTTAATTTAATTGATGGCAACAGTTATCATATTGTAAAGATTTCTATTCCTCAGTTTCCCTATCCGCCATTTTGTTAATAATTCTTAATTGTGCTTAGTTTAAGTTATCGTTTTAAAGTTATTTAAGTTATTGCCGGACATATTACTTTGCCGTTACTTTTATAGATAAACTAATGTTTTTTGACGGGTATAATACATATAACACATTTTGTGTTAGTGAGAGACACCAAGGGATGTGCCACGCAAGCGTGACACATAGGTACTATTCCAACTTCAGATATACGTCAGAAAAATATTGGCTCGGCATTACGCCATGTCCTGCTTCGTTCAGTGGTAAAGCCAACTTAAGGGAATTGTGCTTTTAAGGTACGTAGTCCCTTTCATATAGTTTGTCGCTCTATTTACCTTGAAAATTGTTGTCCTGTTTCAGTTAGTTCTATTCATTTTGTGCCAAAGGCTGAATTGCTGGAGATGATACGGTCGAGAATCGCTTGGCGGCACAAATTTGCTTAATTTATACACGAGAGATAATATTCCTTTGTCAAACAGTACATTTGTATGATATAAACATTTGAGAAATTATATATGTATGATTTGTTCCTAGGAGAGTTGATATCCCTTTGTCAAAAGAAGACGTTGGAGTATGGCCCCACCATCTTTTCTATAGACTGTATCATATTCTTCAGTTTTACCGTGCCAAATTTTGAGTGTAAATTTGATAAGAAGTTTTGGTAAAACTTGAGTTATCCAGCCACCTAGGAAAAGAGGTTAGGAAATCACTCGAATGTACCAGTTTTGAGAAAGGGATATTGTTCAATATCTAGATCCGATTAGAAGCTTTGTTTACGATTCGTAACGACGTGCCATGAGGTAGGTTAAAAGTTAACGTCAACCTCTCAGTTGCGGTCTCGTTGTCTGGTCGGACACTCGTTCACGGTGGCAACTCACTCTTTCGCTACTCGTATATATATAATAATCCGGCTAAGTCTGACAAACCAAAAAATATAGTTTTTATTATTGTGTTCGGTACGGTGGATAATTAATTCGACAAGATCAAGAATCAAGAATCAGAAGACTTCAGGGAGACATCAGGGGACTTCGTCCCTACATCTCGGCAGATGACGTCTCGACAATCGGTGAGTGTTTTATTCTTTACTCTTTCTCTTATACCAAAGGTACTCTTATACTTGTAATTATCATACAGATATAATCTCTTAAGTGTATAAATCAAGTGAAATTGTGCCGCTAACGCTAAACGATTCTCGGCTGTATCGATAACTGCTAACTGCAGACTAGCCCTATATTGAAATAATTTCCGTCAAAAGTCAAAAGATAATAATTGATAACGTAAAATTATATTTCCTCCACAAGGGAGGAAACATTAACTTTCCACCCTAGTTTATAGGGAGGAAAGGATCCCGTTACAGCCTAGTTGTGAAAATCGTGGCGGAAAGTAGATATCGTGGCGGAAAGTAAAAATCGTGGTGGAAAGCAACAGTAGAGCCANAGAAAATTTAATTTAATTGATGGCAACAGTTATCATATTGTAAAGATTTCTATTCCTCAGTTTCCCTATCCGCCATTTTGTTAATAATTCTTAATTGTGCTTAGTTTAAGTTATCGTTTTAAAGTTATTTAAGTTATTGCCGGACATATTACTTTGCCGTTACTTTTATAGATAAACTAATGTTTTTTGACGGGTATAATACATAATAACACAACTTGTGTTAGTGAGAGACACCAAGGGATGTGCCACGCAAGCGTGACACATAGGAAATGTTCCAACATCAGATATACGTCAGAAAGATATTGGCTCCACATTACGCCATGCCCTGCTTCGTTTCGTCGCATCAGACTCATCGTTAAATTAATATTTCTTCGGTGGTGAAACCAACTTAAAGGAATGATGCTTTAAGGTACGTAGAGACTTTCATATATTTTGTCGCACTATTTAGCTTGAACATTGTGGTAGAACTACTGTGTACGATGCCCCTGCCCGAAATCTATTGTTAGACTAAGGGATATTATTCCTTCTATATGCTTTAAAGATAATATTTCTATTAGACTAAGGGATATTATCTCTTCTATTTACTGGAGAGATTCCTTTGTCTAAATAACTTTTGGACAAAGTAATATCAATTATGAGGTGAAGCTAATAGGAGGGGCAGTGTAAACTGTAGTTCAGCCTTAAAGGGTAGTTGACAATTATTATCTTTTGACTTTTGACGGAAATGATTTCAATATAGGGCTAGTCTGCAGTTATCCAAACAGTCGAGAATCGCTTGGCGGCACAATTTCACTTGATTTATACACTTAAGAGATTATATCCCTTTGTCAAAACAGTTCATTTATAAGATTTATACATTTTAAAGATTATATTTTTATATTTAATAAATTTTAGAGATAAAATCACTGTCTAAACTGGTACCTTCGAGTGATTTTCTGACCTCTTTTCCTATAGGTGGGTGGGTAACTCAAGTTTTACCAGCTTATCTTTGCTCTATGATCATTTAAACTTATAATTATTTGAATGAACTTTTACTAAAAATATACTTAATATATGTTTTGCGTATAGTATATAAAATTTATTATTAAATATAGTGTAATTACGTAGTAATTATTTAAGATTTTAAATATGTTTTTACTTCCTTGAAAATGGAAGTATGGTGATACCCTCCAAAACGTGATTCCGAGATCTCTATGAAAGAGAGGTCTTAAGAACCCGGGGGTATCATAGAAATCCGTTTCATATACATGTATGTCTGTGCGTACGTATGTATGTATGTATGTACGTACGTTCGTTCGGAACTTTAAACCTCTATAACATCGCTTCAAGACATCGTATTGAGATGCGGTTTGCAGCATTTTTTAGAACTTTTGTCGGCAAAACTGATGGCAAACCACATCATCGTAGGTTATGACGTTAAGCTCGAAATCGGTCTGTCGACGATAACTTTAGTTGGCTTTATTTGATTTCAATTTCCTTTAGGGTATATATGTGTCCTACATAGTAGATTGTACCTATACTTTTTGAGCACAATCGGACAAGCGGTTTAGGAGATATTGGCATTTAAGTGTTTTTTAAGGGTTTTTTCGGAACCAAATTGCGGGTAAACTGTAAGTCGTATCGAAAAGCGGAGAGCACCAGGGGTAACTGATTTTAAAAGATCTACAACTTTGGTCCTATGACTTTTTGTCGTAGGACCATCCCTTCTACCTTAAATAGAGACATGTTTTTTATTTTTGTTAAATTTTTGACTTTGAGCTCTTATATCATGTGCAATAATTGACCGATTTAATTTCTGATTGAGGTGCTAAAACCGCACATTAATGCCCTTTAAAACGAGTATTTATTATTGTAATTATTTGTAGTACTTATAAAGAAGAATCGAAATTTAAAAGTAAAAAAATACTGTGTTATTTACTTTGTAAACAATCCTTTTTAACAGCTGATTTTAAAATTCTTTTATTATTATATTATCATATTCTATAGTTAATAACAAGTATAAAGAAAATATAAACAAACGTTGAATAATAAAGTTTTTTGTTATAAAGGATAAAAATTAATCAATTTGTTTTGTTTTCGCATAAACTCTCCTTGAACTCTAGATGTAAACAAAGCTCCTTTCTTTTACTTCTGTTTAGCTCTAAACATCGGAACAGATCACATATCCTCCAATCTTTTTACACACTACCGACATTTATTAGGGTAACATTTTTTTGTATGTTAAATATATATTTTTTATTGTGTTTATTATCATTATTATTTTTGTTGCAAAACTATACTCAATATTAGCTGTTTATACAGAGTCCTCTCTTGCTCTCTTGACACGGCAACATTTCATGGAAGTCATGTGTGGGATTTCCACACCGGTACTTTATTTAGGTAATTTATTTTCTTATTTCCAATGCTGCCTCCAAATACAAGGCAAGGTTTCTCCAATCCTTCCCATTAATATATTTAACAAAAATATCACTAATTAGTTTCGCTATCCCCAAAAATTGCTTCCTATTATGGTCTAGGGCTGAACACGTTGAATCAAAATGTTTCATAGTTTCTTTATCTTCCTGATCGCATTATTTAAATTTTTGATAATGTTCCTTTTTAATCCAGGGCCTGCTATTTAATAGTGATACTGAGCCTCTGGCTTTAGAAATTAGAGAAACGTGCCAAGTTTTAAGTTCTGAACTCTGATAGTTCACAATATGTTTGTCAAAATTTAGATATTTGAACGCTTCGTATAGTTGCTTGACAAAGATTTAGAGAAGAAGAGGATTTACGAAGAAGTTCGCCTTTCACAGCTTCCCTGACTTTAACTGAAAACTCGTCGATTGTAACATAATGCTGATGCTGACTTCTTTAACCAATTTGATTATTTTTAGAAGACAATAATTGCATCATATTCACTCCATATATCTGTGGGTCTACCTAAAAATTACACCAATATTCTAATTTTATTGTGTTTAGATTTTTATCATTTGATTATATTTTATTTATTATACTTTTACTGTAAGAGTAACTTGCACTTTGTTATAATATTTTAGTTTTATACATGTTAAAAAATGAAAGAAAACTATTAATAAAATTAATTTTATCGAAGAGAAAACAAGTTGATGAGAACAATTCTGATATTACTGATAAGAGAAAAGACAATAATTTTTGATAAGCTTATTCTAAATACTAAAACCGCTATACCCTTCTGTATGTTTCTGTATTGCTTTATTTTCCCTTTACTAGGGGATATTTTATATTTTTTTTTTTTACAATTAAATTATTTGAATATTCTTTACTAAAAGATTACTATTATTCTCTTATGATGTCTTATCTGCACAATTTTTATTTTTCTTTTTGTTATTTATTCACTTGATAACCATTTATGTTTTGGGATTTATTATTTATAGTCCAGAAGATAGCGTGCAAAAAAGTGTCAGACTAACATCAAGCTAGAAATTTGTGTATAAATAAATCTTTGGGCGCCTTTTAAGAATATGTGGATAGCTTGCAATTTGCATTTGATTAAAACCAACCAATAAGAGATAAGAGCGGCCATGCCCCACCCTTTATGGTGGTTAGTGTAAGTTTCATTTTCCTGAGTACAAAATTACAGTCTGTGCCAAACAAGATAGTGCGTTGACAGCACGGGAAAAACTAGCAAACTAGCAAACCCTGGGGTGGGGAGCCTATGAGAGCTCAAGATTTGCTCTCTGGATAACCATATAAGAAGGTAAATGTAGTCACTTTATATTTTCCTTCAAAAGTTGGCCCATCTGTGTGTCACTTGATTTCTCGCCATGTCAACGCACTAACTCTCGTTTGGCTCAGACTATAGTTAGTAGACCAAAAATCAAGTTAATGATAGTTTGTCTCTTGATAGGTGACCACTTTGATTTGGAGTAATATTTGAATAACTATAATCATTGATAATCACATTACATTGGGCTATTGTATAAGGTTTTAACTGGTTAGCATTTAAGAAATAGCATTCTTGATGGTTTGTTAATGATAAGAAAGACTAGAGATGGTGGTGACTAAGATGTTTCTAATTCGTGGTCATGTGCGAAACGCAACGTGATAATATTCAGTACTAAAGTTCAGTACTCAGTACTTATGCAATTATGAGGTAGATGTCACAATCTTGTCATTTAAGGCTTTTGCAATGTGGTAGATGTATCAGACTTGTCATTTAAGGCTTTTGCAATGTGGTAGATGTATCAGACTTATCATTTAAGGCTTATGCAACTATCTGGTAGATGTATCAGACTTGTCATTTATGGCTCATGAAACTATGTGGTAGATGTATCAGACTTGTCATTCAGGGCCGTCCCTAGGGGTTCAGGCGCCCGGGTCAAATTCATCTGTGGCGCCCCCGTACCCCCTCCCCCCTATTGCTATTTACCTATTAGTTTAAGATGGGGGGCCTGACGGCGCCCCCCTTGACGCGGCGCCCGGGGCAGTTTGACCCAGTTGACCCCCCCTAGGGACGGCCCTGTTGTCATTTAAGGCTTATGTTACTATGTGGTAGATGTATCAGACTTGTCATTTATGGCTCATGCAACTATGTGGTAGATGACACGGACTTGTCATTTATGGCTCATGCAACTATGTGGTAGATGTCACGGACTTGTCATTTATGGCTCATGCAACTATGTGGTAGATGACACGGACTTGTCATTTATGGCTCATGCAACTATGTGGTAGATGTCACGGACTTGTCATTTATGGCTCATGCAACTATGTGGTAGATGTCACGGACTTGTCATTCATGGCTCATGCAACTATGTGGTAGATGACACCGACTTTTCATTTATGTCATATGAGCTCTATGAGCCGTATAAACCATAGACGTAGACTAAAACTTTTTTTTTTTTAACGTAAGACCACCCATAAGAACTAGGTGGTATAAGTGTCATTCTTCCCACCATCATCACTCCTAATGATCTACACTTAAAAAGGAAAAAGAAAAATGTATATGTAAAAGAGGATAGCGACGTTTTGTAAATATAATGAACTAACGAGTTTAAGAGAGCGTAGCAAGGGGTTTTTTTTTTATTTTTAAGAAACGTCTCCCTTGATTATGTCAGACAGAGATAGTTAAAAGGGAAGAAATTAAGGCTTCCAAGAGTGCATGTTTTTATTAATATCTCTGTTAATCTTTTAATTTTACTGATAAGCAGAATTTATGAGAGAATCCAAAAGACAGAAACAAATAATGAAAAATTAACTTGGTAAGACTTTCATTTCCAAAATTTGTAATTACTCGTACTTTTTTCATTTTGACTATTTTTCTCTAAATTTACAGTATTTCTAACATTCAAAACCTGAAGAAGCCCAGGTTCCTTGGGCGAAAGCTTGTTAAATAAAATATAATAAGAAAATAAAAAGGACTTTCATTCCAAATAACAACTAACTCCATATGACAGAAACAAAGTTCGTTTATTTGAAACCAACTCTAAAAAACCTTCACCTGCTTATTCCCATACTAGTATGCAAGACACATTATTTACAGTTACTTAAAATAATATCTCCTGTTCACTAATTTGTTGCTTCTTTTTTTTTTAAATGAGCAGTAGATATTCTAAGCAACTGAACATGAAGCGTTTGCATAGAAATATTAAAAAAAGGGACTGAATTTTTTTTTTTAACAATTACAAAAATGTTTTGCAGAATGTATTTTAAAAAGTGATAGAGGTCTTTTATAAGTCTTATAGGTCTTCAAAAGATATAGATTGAGATTGCTTGTATACTTATATGAGGGAGGATGGATGAGGTTTTTTCCTAACGCAACTTAAAGAAAACATATTGTGTATTTTTATTGTATTATTTATGTATTATTTATTATTATGTATTCTAAGCAACTGAACATGAAGCGTTTGCATAGAAATATTAAAAAAAGGGACTGAATTTTTTTTTTTAACAATAACAAAAATGTTTTGCAGAATGTATTTTAAAAAGTGATAGAGGTCTTTTATAAGCCTTCAAAAGATATAGATTGAGATTAATTGTATACTTATATGAGGGAGGATGGATGAGGTTTTTTCCTAACGCAACTTAAAGAAAACATATTGTGTAAATGAGTTTTTTTTTGCTAATATACATGAAATAGTCCTCCATAAGAAGTGAGTCGCTGATTGATAAAGTTTTCTTACCTTATGGAATCGCTTATTTATGCCTTGTCCACCGATGAATTGGGTATATGGTAACTGGGCGCTGGGTGGGAATTTGGGTAAAAGTGATAGATAAAGTTTTAATTTTCACAGGATCGTTTAATTAAATTATTTAAAAAACAGTGGTACAGGTGGCCACCGATACGAGTGAGCCGTTCACTTTTCAACGTCCCCGCAGAGCGACATGTTTGGGGCGGTGGACAACCCAAACGGCCCTCGTATCGGTGGCCGCGTGTATCACTGTTTTTTAAATAATTTAATTAAACGATCTTGTGAAAATCAAAACTATATCTATCTCTTTTCAATGTTCCCGCAGAACGGCATGTTTGGCATGTCAATAAAAAAGAAATGGCCCAGCGCCCAGTTTCCATATACCCAATTCATCGGTGGACGCGGCATAAATAAGCGATTCCATAAGGTAAGAAAACTTTATCAATCAGCAACTCACTTCTTATGGTGGCCTGGGGACTAAAAGAGGATGCATGATAGGGAGGGCCGAAAAAAAAAGTTTTTGAATTTGAAAAAGTCCAACCTCGTAATACTTGTGTATGCATTAGAAACTATCATACGTAATATTTTGGCCCGATCGAATGACTCCTAGGTGGTGCACAGTCGCTTCAAAGCTTTAAGAAGCAATATTTTTAAGACTTTTTTTATATTTCAATTTTTACAATATTTTGGTTATTTTTAGTCACTTATTAGCATCAAATTTCATGAAAATTTGCTCTTTGCTAACATATTATTTGATTGCTGGAAGAAAAAAAATATAAAAAAGTTAATTATAGGTCGAGATAAGTCGGTACATACATAATACACAGTGGCGTAAATAGCGCCCCCGCCAACCCCGCGGCGCGGGGGGGCGCCTGCTCTAGGGGGCGCCGAAAAATGTGTAAACAATAATATTTAATAATAAAAATTAAAATAAACTATGTGGGCGGANATATTTGCAAATCGGCGTTTAGCCGTGGTACCCTTAAAGGGTTGAGTTCCGCATTTTTATTTTATTTTTAAATTCATTTTTTTATTTTTATTTTTATTTTTTTTTTTTTTATTTTAACCAAACGTCACAATACACTCGCCCCATTCTTTTCCATTCAGCACGATCCGACGCCACTCTCTTCCAACATACTCCACCGCACACCTTCCTCACTTCCTCGTCCCATCTTCTTCTGGGTCTTCCCCTTTTTCTTTTCTCTGTTATCGGCCACCAATTTAATATTTCTTTGGACCATCGCTCGTCATTAGACCTCACCAAATGTCCAGTCCAACTCCATTTCCTTTCGAGTACAACCTCGGCGATGTCTCTTAGCTTGGTCATCTCGCTTATCCATCTGTTGCTTTTCCTGTCTCTTCTTGTGATGCCTATCATGCTTCTTTCCATCGCTTTAACTGTAACTCTCAGCCTATTTAGTACTTCGTTACTTAACACCCAAGTTTCGCAGCCATAGGTAAGTACCGGTAATATGACACTCTTCCACAATTTAATTTTCTTTTCTATATTTATATTAGAACGAAATATACGTCTGAATCTATTATAAGCATTCCAACCCATTCCAACCCTTCTTGATATTTCTTTCTTCATGTTCCCGTCCACAGTTAACAATCTTCCAAGATACGTGAATTCCTGAACCTCTTCTATTCTGTCCTTGCCTAGAAATATATTTTCTCCGTTTGCGTTTATTCGTAAAAATTTAGTTTTATTATTATTTATTTTGAGTCCTATCTTACCCGCCTCCTCTTGCAATTTGAGTTTCTCTTCTGAGTTTCTTCCTATAAGTACAATGTCGTCCGCGAATTTAAGTTTGTTTAATTTTTTTCCCGTTAATGTTGATGCCCAAGTATACATGAAATAGTCCTCCATAAGAAGTGAGTCGCTGATTGATAAAGTTTTCTTACCTTATGGAATCGCTTATTTATGCCGCGTCCACAGATGAATTGGGTATATGGCAACTGGGCGCTGGGTGGGAATTTGGGTAAAAGTGATAGATAAAGTTTTGATTTTCACAAGATCGTTTAATTAAATTATTTAAAAAACAGTGGTACAGGTGGCCACCGATACGAGTGGTCGTTCACTTTTCAACGTCCCCGCAGAGCGACATGTTTGGGGCGGTGGACACTGGACACCAGGGGTGCCCATCCCCCCCAAGGCCTATGGCGCTATCCCCCCCCAGATTCATCTTTAGCCCTCTCCACCCCCCCGGGGACAAAACATTTACAATAAA
>KZ652008.1:246253-263224 GCA_001010745.2 Gerris buenoi | reverse complement strand
CCCGTACCCCTGGGTACCAAAAATTAAATTTCGAAAATTCATGTAGACAGTGACCTTCCCCTTGCTTTAAAGGTCAAGTGTGCAAATTTTCATCGAGATCGGAATAAAACTGTAGATTTGTATAAAGGACATACCCACACACCCACATATCCACGGACTTTCTTCTTTATATATATATAGATTATTCTAAGGCACTAACTCTCGATTAGCACAGACTGTAATGACCACACCATACTCACTTCGGCGGTACAATGTACAAATGTATGATGTGTGAAGTAGCTGGAACTCTCCACTACGGGGGCGTAAGTGATGGCCTAATTACAAGGTTCGAACAAGTGGTTCGTCCTTCCCGTTCTGGTAGGAAGTACTAGACCACTACGACTATACGGTTTAAGATCCCCTTAAGTTCCAAAAATGGTTTTCTGTCTGTGCAGATACGTGGAGTCTAAACTATTGCGGCCCAGAAGGTTTTTTTCGAAATTCGGCTTACAATCATACCCATCATTTGGAAACATCATACCCTGGGGCAAAATAAGAAATTAATTTTTGATTTATGGCTTAAAATTTTGGGGACCCCACCTACCGAAAACTAAAACAAATTATTCATCTGAAACGGTTCCGATGATTTTTATTAATTTTTTGCTTCCGAGCTTACCGAAGGTAACGGAAGCTATGTGATTGCTCTGAAGAACGAAAATATTTTATACCTCTGATTTCAAAAATTCCAAGACAGAAATCTGTTTCAGACATCAGGGAACATTTTTGGTCCCGTGTCTGTCTGTCGGTCTGCCTGTCTGTCGGTCTGTCGTCAATTTTTGCGAACCACCATATCTTAAAAAATGCTTGTCCGATTTTAATGAAATTTTATGATTAGCCCATTGTTGGTGCCATATAAGTTTCAACCTTCTGCGCTTATTTGTTTATCTTCCACAAGCTCACAAACATACATTTATTTACAGCTATATTTTTTAAAGTAATCATCAGATTTTTATGAAATTTTTATGGTTTGTCGAAAATAGCCCGCAGATAGCACCCGCCTAATTTCAACCAACTTTAAATCGTACTACTTAATATGTCAATATACTATATGTATTAATATGTCAATATACTATAATTCCGCATGGCTAACTGACTCACTGACTGACAATAATTTTACCCACTTCCAGAAGAGCTAGAGACTTGCAGTTTTCGCCATTCGACGCGCAACGTTCATATTGTGAACCGAAATACTTATACAAAGTTTACTTTTCCCCCTCCTTCCACCCTTAAAAAATAAAAATGGCAGTCTTGATTTTTAAGCTGGTTTGGGGGCTTATAAGTCATATTGGAAAACGGATAGCACCAGCGGTAACTGATTTTAAAAGATCTACAACTTTGGTCCTATGACTTTTTCTTTTATCATAATCTGTTGTACCTTAGATGGTGATAATTTTTGTCTTTTTTGATTTTATTTTTTTCCGTTTTTGTCTTTGAATGGCCATAGTTTCTATAATTGTTGACCGATTTTATTTCTGATTGAGGCGCTTGAATCTCACACTAATGCTCTTTAAATTGAGTGTATTTTATTTCATTAGTTCATCCTATTTACGGAGAACATGAAAGTAAACTTTTTCCCGTGTGCCGTGTCACGTGACCACTTTTTTGTTTTTTAATATTGTGTCGTATATCATTTGAAGGGCCTTGATATGTACATTAAAGCTATTTTATTTGTTTATTTTTTTTAGAAATTTTGTACACGTTCTTTTGTTCCGATTTATTATTTTGTTTTAGGTTAAAGGGTTTAAATATTTTTTTATTAGGTTTTTTTAATTATATGTATTTATTAATTAAATGAATGCCCTTTTGTATCGTTTCTTTTTTAAAAATATAATTTTGGTGCCTCAAAGTACAGGGGTACAAATGTCCAAGTTATTCTTTTATAATATGATGTATATCGTTGAAAAGCTCTTGAATAGTAGATTAATTTTGTTACGTTCTATGTAGTGTTATTTTTAGTTTTAAGGGGGTTAAATTGAAAAAACTGAATATTTAGCGATTTCTAGGATTTGTTTGCTGTGTTATTTGTTTATTAAATTTATAATAGTTTCTGTAGAGGCTATGATTCTCTGAAAAATGTATGATAAAACCAAATTTATTAAATATTTATCGAGGTATTTTTATTTCTTTAACTGATCTTTTCTTTGCGTACTAGAGTGCAAGGAAGCTATGTGCCACACTAATTGGCAGAGTATTTTTATAGTCTATTTAAATACGAATTTACTCAAATAAGTCTTTTTCCCTGAAAAAGGAAAGCTGAAAGTATTTTTCTTTGTATTTCTAAGGCACCACTATAAGCTCTATAAGCTGGTGAACACCTCAACCACGATATTTTCTAATATTCACTATTATTTTAAACAAAATTGGTGAAAACCAACACAAATACGTGCGCACACATTATATCTATATCTATATATGTAAATAAATAAGGTAAAAAAGTTTAGAGTAATAAAAAAGCAATATTATTAAAACTCTATTTAAGTTTAAAAGACAATTTCCCCCTTTTTTCCTACATTTATGTTGGTAAACTTGTTTATTTGTTCCTCCTCTTCTTCACCCTACTTTTAAATATTTCTATATTAATTCTTTTTCTTCCAATTTTTTTGTTTAGAATAAATCTGAGGTGAATCTCGCTTTAGAAGTCCACAGCGACATCTAAACAAAAAGTAATAAGTGACAAATTCCATTTCATAAACTGTTTCTTAACGCAAGTGGTTTTTGGGAAAATAAAAAAAAAAGAGGGAAACAGGATATGTTTTGAACAGAAGTAAACCAATTTCCTTTTTAAGTATATTAGCTTTAGTCAGTGTAGGCAACCTTATCAAAAAAAGAGAGAGAAAAAAAGTTCTACACTTTTAAACTCTTTTTAAACAAGGTCTAAATGAAGATCTTGTTTTCTTTCCTGTGTTTTATATTTTTTTTCCTCCCTCGCGCGCTCTTCTTTTTTTAATTTAAAAAAAGGTAAGAAGTTAAATAAATTGCTAAAACTTTGTGTTCATTTTTGTTTTGTAAAAATGGGTTTGTTTGTATGTTGGAACGTATATAAGAGTGAGGACAAACTTTTAAACCAAAACTCAACAAAAATTGTGCATTATTATACATTCAAAAGTTTTTTTTTTTTTTTTTTTTCGTTTAAGAAAAATTATATGAAAGAGGAACTGGGTGTAGAGAAAAAAAATTGTATTTTGGTACTTTGAAAACCCACTTTAAACACGAAAAAATGCTTCAACCTTAATAAGGTTGTTGGATAGATGTTGTTTATTTGAAAGAGTGGGGGTAATGTAAAAAGAAGAAATTTCGGCGGTAGAATTATTAAGTTAACTTTTTTTTTTCTTTTTTTTTTGAACAGTGGTTGGCTATTAGACATTTTCCCCTTTAATAAACTAGAACCAACCCCCCATTTTCTTCTTTTAAATAAAGGAGGAAAAAAAATGGCGTCGTCTGGGGAAAAATAAGAAACTCAAACATGCTTAAAAAGCTTTTACTAAAGAAAAAAAAGGAAAAACAAAGATGGCGATGTTCTAATTTTTCCTAACCTTTCTCCAGATTTAGCTCTTTTGTTTAATTTGTTTACATTTTATTAAAAATATTACCATGTAAGTTAAGAAAAAATTACACGTTTTTCAATCCTAAACAAGCTTTAAGCATTCCTGTAATTTACTGTAAGAACAAGAGAAATAAAATAATTAAATCCTAAATCAACAAAACGCGCATTTTTTTTTCACATGAACATTTAATAACTCTAAAGTATTGTAATAATAACTGTAAGTATTATTAGCGTTCATTTAATTATTTAAATTATGTATTCATTTCCGTGAAAATGGAATTTATTTTATAATTACGTAGGATTTAGTATTAAATATATAATTTTAGAAAAATATATAATTTTGCCACCTTTGTTATCTGTATATATAAAACTAAGAGTGACAGTGACTGACTGATCACTAATTCTCCTACTTTCCATTGACAGAGATTTGGTACATAGACAGAGTGTACCATAAGTAGAAAAGTAAGGCCATTTTCGATGTATGGCCGCCGTATTGAATTAGAGCCGCCATCTTGGATTTATTCACATTCTATTATCTCAGCTTCAAGTGGACCTAGAGATCTGATATTTTATGCATAGACTTATGGTGCCAAAAGAAGAAAATTAAAGACACCTTTACTTCAACATATGGCCGCCATATTAAATTATAACCTCCATATTGGATTTAATCAGACACTATTATCTTAGCTTCCAGTGGATTTAAAGATCTTAAATTTGTTACATAGACTTATGGTAACTAAAATTGAAACTTGAAGGTAGTATCTATAAAATAGAATAAAAAAAAAAATATATATATAACCTACTTTTAAATTATTTTCGTATTAATTATATTGTTTTAATTATTATTTACACAAAGCGCCAACTTCTAGACGGATAAGGTGCGCGACGCGCACCGATACGGCTAGTTATTCTTAAGAAACAGAAATAGAAATAGAAAAATTGATAATAAAAGTTGATATGAAAATTTAAATTAAAGAAATACATTACACTTGATTTTTATTTATAATATTTAGTATTTAACAGAAAAAAAACAATATTTACTTTTTCATGTTTTTTTCTTGAAGTGGTAAAAATTTAAAATACACCCATAGGAGGAAAAAAAAAATCTGGGGCTTAAATTAATTTCCTTTTTTTATTTTCCTTACCCTCACTCACCCCTTTGTACACTTTATCTCGGATTGAAAGGGGGGGGGGGGGGGGGGGGAAGGATCCTGAATAAACACAATTTTTTTAATCCCCTCCCCCCTTAAGTTTTTCTTTACGCTGAACTGAAAAAACATCGCTTTCTAAATTCCATTTGGAGCCCCCCCTCTCTTTTCTTGTATTAAGACGGGAGCCCCCTCTTTATCAAATCTGACCCTCAATAAATAGTTAATTGTATGTAGAAGGGAGGGGGCACTCACTTTCTACTCAGTATACAGAGTTAACCCTTAATCTAACGCGGCTAACTCTGCAACTACCGAGAGCAATGTTTAGGAAATTTTTAAGTAGAAGAACCCCCCTCTCTCGAATTGGAATTTTCAGACCCTTTAGGACCCGTTTAAAGGGGAAGTAAAAAAACGTCAGGATTAATCTGAGTGCTTTTCTAATCATTTTCCCAAAGTATATAAAGCTACTCACACTGATTTCTACATATGGACTTTTCCTGGTAGAGTTCCTAACAGTCGGTTCCTGGTCCTGGAAAACCGTCTAATGGATTTTAAAAAGGTCGCACGCCCCCCCCCCCTTTTTTTAATTCTGTCACTAATTCAACACAAAATGATCCCGTTACCCTATGTAAAATTCCTGTTTTTCAAAACCCTTTTCTTTAAATTCCTAATTCGTTTCCCCAATTCAGGACACTCTTACCAATTCGGAAAATTTTGACAAAATTTTCTCCCAACTTTACTTTATCCTTTATTTTTGTTTTATTTTCCAACGAACTACCCTATTTGTTTTTTTGTGGATCCTAAAAGCTTACTAAATCCTTAAAATTCGATTAATTTATAAGAGTTTTTTTGTTCATCCGTCCTATGTTTGTGCCATTAGTGTCTCTTTTGATTTGATTTTTTTTTTCTCCTAAAATTTAGTATTTAAATACACTGCCATGATACATATTTAAATTTTCAATTTTAAAAAAATCTATTTTTTTGTTTTTCTTGTCTTTTAATCTTTGACCGACATTTTAAAGTTAATCTATCTCAAATATTTGATTATAACGTAAATTGTTATTTATTTTATATCAACTTGTTTTTATTTAATCCCTAATTTAAATATTCTTTTACTAATGTTGTTTAAACCCAGTATGGTTATTCCTCTAAATTATATTTGTCTTGAATTGATTTTATGTCTTTTTTATTTACCTTATTTAATTTATTTTAACTCCCACGTGATTACGTAGGAGGTATAGACACTATATTATATATAAGCAATCTCCGCGCAAAACGCGCGCGGGTTATTCTCGTAATTAGTGGCTGTTTCCTATTGCTAAGATAGTGAATTATCATATATAGGCCCTGTTATTAAATTTAATTCTTTATAGTTAATTATATTATTAGTTTAATAACAGAAATGACACCGCCTGGCTTGAGAGAGACAGATTAAAATTGTTTCTTTGATCATTATTTATTTTGCTGCAATACATAGGTAATAAATCTATAAATGATTTTCCATATTTATTTTATTTATTTATATTTTTTATTATTTATTTTGTTTGTGTGGTGGGTGGAAGAGGGAGGGGAGGGGGAGGAGAAGACGAAACTACCGAAAAACGACCAATCAAAATAGCTCTGGGCGTGGCTAGGTTAAAATTTGCTCGCTTTTAACTGATTAATTATTATTCTTATAGGTCGTAAGTGTAAAATAGTTGTTTATGTACATAGGGAGTAAAGTAGGTCAATAATTATGGAGATAATTATCACGAGGTTAATTATAGCACTTAACTCCCGAGGAACATACAATATTTTATCTCATATACAGTAAAACAGGGTCGAAAAAGCAGTGTCGCCAACCTGAATTTTACAACCTCACTTCATTAGCCATTCATTCTCTACTATTTATAAAATAATTAAGTTGGCATTCCTTCTTTTTCTCCCTGGTTTTACTTTTTCTCCCTTCTTTATGATAAAAAAACTTACTTTAGTCCCTCTTGACTAATTTAAAATCATAAATTTTTCTTTCTATAGGAGATAAAAAAATATATGTTTGTTTTCATTGGTTGATCTTATAATAGAAATGATAACTTATCTAAATAAATTCACACCTTTTTTTCTAATTATAAAATTGCCCGTTCCCACGAGCTTGCCGGTTCGTATAATATTGTAGTGTGTGGTGTTTCCTAAGATATTGTATAATATTTCAAATTTTTTAAAAAGAAATTAAATTATTTTTCATTTTAATTTGAACCATAGAAGTCAACATCAGCAGACCTTCTTTACTTACATTACTTCATTGCCGTGCGGAGAGTTCATCACTAGTATCTTTAGTACCAATACACGTTGTGAGGTATGGTCAGTCTTCAATGAGCAAGTCAGATACGATCCGGTGAGCGGTGACTAGTAGTTCTCTGTTTAATTGAACAGTTGTTTTAGTTGGGCACTAACCTGTTGAGGGATCAAAGTGAACAATCAACCACGGATGAGGAAATCGAGGGAGGAGATTGAATGGTGGTTGAAAGAGTTAAACTTAGAAAGAAGAGATCGAGTTTTGGATTCATTGTTTACTTGCAATGATTCTAAAGCGTCAGTGTTAGTACCTCCATTTATTTTCTTTACACTTGCGCACCTTTCTGTTGTGTTTGATTATACGCAGCATAATTTCCGTGACTAAACGCCTAGCAGACTCCACATAGAAATGTAAATGATAAAATGAAGATCTCCACAGAGAAGATCCATTTAGGTTTTAGTACCACTTTTGATTTCATGCTAACAAATTTGGATTTTTTGCACAATAATTATAGAATTTGGTGAAACATACAAATTTCAAGTATATTTTGATAACATCATTTTTTTACTATATAAGCTTGTATTATAGAATAAAATTAGTTCAAAATTCTGTTAAATATCGTCTCATTGCGTCAAAATGTCAAACCAAAATTGTGGTACATTGGCTATTATTGCTTTCAACATCCATTAAATAAATTTAAACTTATTCCAGGCTAAATAATGAGTAATTGGAAAAGCAATAAAATAAGTAACTGTCATATTTTCTTCATTATATCCCGGGGTTTTCGAAAAAAAAGTAAAAGATAAATTTCTTTCCTTTTTGAAGGAGCTACGAAGGACTTGCTTTATCTTTAAACAGAAGAAAAAAAAGAAAATACTTTAGGAAAGAAAAGAAAAAGTATAAAGATGTACCCTGGGGACATTGTTCCTTCGGATTTCTACTAATAGATTCCATTAGAGAGGACAAGTCTGAGGAAGGATGGGGTGTGGACTGAGTATGGGGTCTCTGGTCTCATGGGATTATACTATGGTTCTCCAAGTCCTTTTTTCCTCTGCTAACCCTCAATCTTACTCTAGAGCCACTTAGTCCTTACCTACAGCTCCAGTCTAGTAACAACCAATACTAACAACTAGCCTTTATTCTACAGCAAACAATCTAAGCAACTCTTACCACGTATTAAACTTCTCTCACAAATACAACATTTCCGCATCCGCTTTTACTTATGATTTGAACTAATCAATTTTGTAGTAATCTTATTAGGTGTTCAAAATTATTCTAGGATATAACTTTTTATTTAAAAAAGTTTACATTATACGTCATCTCTCAGTGATTATACTTTAGGTCACATAATAATGGTTTTCCGGTGAAATCTGCGTCACAAAAATGTTGAAGTCCTGCAGGAAACATCTTCAGGTGTGACATGCATTATGATGTTAACTTAATGCAACAAGAAGATGTATTGAGGAAAGGAGAGAAGCCGTCCTTCTCGCCGTATTTTCTGAAAGGTAGATTGTATGTACCTGGATTTCCCAGGGGTTCCTTGAGTTGAGTTAATCCTAAGTAGGATGATGCAATAGCCACGTGCTGGCTTTGTCTGTGTTCCTTTGTCAAGCGGGTGATGTTCGAAGTCGGGAAATGAAGGTCTCTTGCTTTTTGCTAGGCAAAGGTGCTGTTTGTCTGATGTATAGTTTTTTCCACAACTACAAAAGGATTTGGTAGATTGCAAGTTTTGAGATGAAGATGATCTTTCAGCAACTTCAGCAGGCGTCTGTGAGGTGTCATAATTTCTATGTTTTCTTAGAATCTTGCTTATCTTTTCCGTCGTCCCTTCGATGTAATGGAGATTAGACTTCCGTTGGTCTTCCATCCAGTCTGCTGGAGTGTGATTCTCAGTGATCTCTTCGCAGTAAATAGTTAGTTCTCAGTATGTCTTCTTTCTTGAAGCCATTCATCTTCTTAGCTCTTGCTGATATAAGGTACTCCTTTCCTCTTTCCAATAGTTCTCGTAAGCGATCCTGAAACCCCTTGAGACTAAAGTGTGGATCACAGCTATTTTCTATGTCGGATGGTGATGTAACTCTGCATTGAGATACCTATGTACATGTGGGCTTCCTGTAGACCGCGTGTCCTAGAGTTCCGTTGGTCTTCTTCATCATCAGTACATTCAGAAAAGGCAGACAGCCCTTTTCCTCAGCAGCGCTCTCAACTAAGAGCTAAAATGAATCATGATATTTTGTCTTGATTATTCTTCTAAATAAATTTACAAACTTCCATTGAATACCATTCTCTTAACTGTATTACAAGCTACATTGGAAAATAAATAAACTTAAGAAGTTTTCGTTTTTATCCTTTGAATAAGAGCTATTTTAAATTTATTTGACTTAAGAGATGTTGACTCCCGTACGAGTATGTGTTGAGCATGAACTCTCGGTTATATTTTGAGGAGGGTGGAGAGAGGTTAAAAAAAGGATATTAACCAAAAAAGAGTGACATTATACCTCTATATCACTCTTTTTTCAGATCTAAAAAAGAGTAAACTTGGGCCCTTAAAAAAAACGGGGTGACATTAAATATTGAAATACACTAGGGAGGAGCCGACTTGGTTAACCGTAAGGGGAGGGTAAGCGAATATTTCGTGTCTAAGGGGAGAAGGGGGGACGCGGCACTGACTCCTCGTCAATTAGGATGATTTGTGGGCTTGTTCCCCCCTTCTATTTTCCCCCTTAAAGTTGACGATATTTAATATTTCAAGGGTCCATTTTCGCTCGGAGTTTATTTCAGGGGGTTTTGGGTTTGAAGTGAACAGCCCCCCTGAGGTTGTAGAAGGGGGTTAAACCCCCCTCTCTACATGAAACTAAGCGCCACCCTCTCCCCCCCCCTTTAAAAACCATCTCACAAAACTCTACCATCTTTTTCCAACTTACTTAGAAAAAAAGAACCATTTACCGCCCCCCGACATGTTTTTTTTTCCTCAACCCTCAACCACGCCATTTTCAAAATAACTTCCATTAATATTTGAGCGGAAGTTTTTATTTCGGTAATGAGTGTTGAAACATTCAGTTGCACCATCTTCTTCCTCTTACTCCCTTCGTCTTTATCTTTATTTGTTTTCATATATTTTTTTATTTGTCGCTTGTTACTTTTTGTTTGGATCATTTATCTTAATTTACTATAGAAAGATATTACGAAAAGAAATGAAACATTTTCTTTTTTAAATAAATTTAAAAGGAAAATAACCAATTAAAGTTTTTGGTTTTAATCGGAATTTTATGTTAGATAAGGTATTTATTTAGTTGACAGATAAACCTAAATGGAGATTAATAGTAGGTAGTAGGTACATAACGCGTGTAGTGGGGAAAGTAACATTTTGTTAGCGAGTGTGGAGTTTCCACCCGAGCGAAAACGAGAGTAGTAAAAGCACACGAGCAGAGCAAAATGCAGTTTTTGCACAAGTACGAGTTGCGTACTGTACTTTATCTACGATTGTTGGATTTTAAAAATATATACAGAAAAACACTTACTTTAATTAAACCAACTGCAAATTAGTTTTTTTTTAAATGTATAAACATACACGCCAATCGTGCGGTAAGGTGAATAAGTATTTTTAGTTATTTATTTTTTTATTGTGCAACAGTGTGGTGATAAAGGAGACTTATAAAACGCGCATACGCAATGGATAAATCTTGTAAATAATTAATTTTAACACGTCTAAACAGAGATACATTGTTTATATTTCGTATCAATCGTAGATAAAATAATGTTTAAAGGTAGGGTATGTATTTTCCTCTAAACTGAGCTATAATTTGGGACTTTAGAAGACTTTATAAGTTGTAAAAATCAACCGTTGATGGAAAACTGGATTCACCGTAGCCGGACAAACACATTTATTTAACTTCAGCGGTCAAATTTAGATAGAGATCATTACTATGATGACATGTTAATCGATTCTCAATAATTATTCTAAATAGCAGGTCGGTTTGATCGCAACTACATGCAGACATCATGATACAACAAAAATAAGCTGCTCAGTTTACTTAAAGTTTCAATATAGATCAGTTTTCAATAACCGTTTTTATATATTGAAAAAGCAAACTGATATATATGTCCGTCGGGGTTCAAACCCCGGCGCAGGAGCTTGATTTTCTCTGTCTGTTTCCCGTAGTTAATAATAATTATAATTTGATTTAAATTAAAATTTAATCTTTCTGTAGTATAAATACTACCAAAATCGTAAAAATGTATGTCCGTATTATAATTGATATAACTCTGTTATATCATAACTCAATTGATATAACAATAATGAGAATAACACATCTCAGATAAGTACTTTTGAAGCTGTACGTGTATATAAATGTATGTCTGTGCGCATGTGGAAATGAATCGAATGAATGCAAAAGAACGAGCTAAATATGAACTACCATAACAATTTCATAAACGTCGGAAGTGTAGGTTGTAAGTATATGTTGGTTCGAAAAAATTTAGCGACAGACAGACAGTGAACCAAAGATTTTCCCTGATGTATGAAACGGATTTCTGTCTTGGAATTTTGGAAATCGGAGAAAATAAATATTTTCATTCTTCAGAACGATCACATAACGTCCTTTACCTTTTGTAAGCTCGGAAGCAAAAGTTATGTTGGTTACATAAGTAGATACATTTTATTTCGAAGGTGTGGTAACCATGGAAAGAGACACTCGAAGAACTTTAAGGGATAAACAATTGTACATCTGACGATTTATTAGCCCTAGTTGATAGATGAGCTGTTGAAGAGTAATGATTGTTAGGTGTATCTTCACGCTAACGCAGTTTATAGAAAACGACGTCAAGTTACTAGCAGGGTTTATAGGTGGGCCAATTAGGAGCTGTGTCGCAGTACATGTTACATTGGAGCAGAAACCCTACTGAAAGTCCCTTTCAATAAACCTGGATCTCTACAACTTTACTGCCCAATTCCACTAATTGGCAACATCGTGGAGAAGTGAGTCCACTTTGGAAACCTTATAGCTGACCGTTTCCACTAACAGGCTCCTATACTTTCCCTCCAATCTCTAAACTTCACTAAACTCTCTCGCTTTCCCAAACCCTTTTACTCGTCACCTATTTTATTATGTCTTTATAATTTCGTTACTTTTTAAATTTTCTAATAAAATTTTAAGTGTGTCTTATTGTTTCAATTTTCAGTTACCTCAATACATTAACAGGTTTAGTAAAAGTAATTAACATTAAAGAGTCATGTCTCTCGGCAAAAATCTCTTTTATCTGCAATTGATACAAAATATTAATATTTCATCTCTCTGTTTAGATGCGTAGAAAGTTATTCTTTTAGTAGTTGTATTTAATGCGTACGATTAGCGTGTTCGTTAACATTTAACAAAACTAATTTTCTGTTTGTTTAAAGTAACTGTTATTATCAAGTTTTTAGTGATAAACAATGTATACTTAATGATTTTGAAATATTTTTTTGAAGTGAAACTTCTTTGGCGGTAGAGTGAATTTTTTCATATAGTGAAATCGTGTAACGAAGTTTGCGATTCGAGACTCGTCCAAGTAACATTTTTACAGATTAATTGTTTTTATCTATTTAAAAACCAGCAAATAAAAACAAACATTTATTTTTAAAGGAATAAATGTGGTTGCCTTTGAGTAGCAATATTTATTTTTTAAATTCAATTCCCCATTTCCTGTAACCATTTTTTAATCCTGAAATAATAAATTCGTCAAAAAATAAAAATGAAAGAGAGCAATGCATTCCAGAACTTAAGTTTCACTTCTAATGTTCAAATGCGTGAGAGCGACACATATTTTTTTCAAAGTGCAAACTCCACGCTCGCATGCAAAATCCTACTTCCCGAACTAGACGTTTAATGTACTATTAGCAACCTACATTGAAGCTACTTAAAACCTGAAATTTAAGTTAATGAAAAGAGTCATACGTATTATAATGTGGTTTGGTTATTGTTTAACCTAAACAAATTTTCCCGTAAAATAAAAAATTAGGTTTTTACATGATAAAAGAGACAGGCTTCTTCGTTCATCAAATCAATGTCATAATAATCAGTGTGAAACATGTCTCACCTTTCTGATGTGTAAATGTTTAGACCTTGTTGGCAAGATTCTTGTAGGATAACATCTCAGGTGTACCGAGTTTCTAAAACAAAGGTTAAAATCTATATTGGGTTATCATGATTCTAAGTCTAACTTAATTCTCGAAATAGATTATTATCCCCACCATTGAAACATTATAGCTTTATTCAACATCAATGAGCAACTTCTTAAACTTGCGTAGATTTATGAAAAATAGTAGAATTTAGGTAGTTTATAAAAATATTTCGGAATTAAAAAAAAAAAATATTTAAGGCGACAGCGGTTATCACTCGGTTACACCGATTCCTCTATATTATTAGTATTTATTTTATGTGTATATCCACAGGTTAATTACATCCTTTTAATATTTTATTGTTTATAATTTTTATTTGTGTTTTAAATCTAAATCGGTAAAATTTTACCTTAGTTATGGCTTCTCCCTGTTGTGCATCTAGTAAGATGACAGACATTGGACATTGCGGAGAAATAGGAAAAACCGTTAGATTAGGGTTTTGATGGAATAAATGTATAATTTAATATTATCTAATATACTTTTTTTACGGAAAAAAACAATCTTATTTTCCATGGGATTTCCAATTATCAATTTTTTCTTTGCTTTATAAGATTGTGGTTTTGGTGCTGTAAGTGCTAAAGATGAGGGAAGATGTAAAGAGATCCGAAAGAGCCCCTATTTCTAACGTTCTTCACACCCTTACAACACAAAACGTGTCTACTTAGAAATGCGCAACAAGACACGCGCCCTACCGGGCACCACGCGAACCCTTCTCATACTTCTGTTCCCCTTCTCTACCCCTCAGCATATTAATAATTGATTGAAAATCTAAGGGAAGCTTAGATACCCTTCGGACAAAAACCACAGAAAAGGGGGGAAAATGTATACACCAATACCCCCTCAATATCCGATATGATTTTTTGGTTAAAAATTAGAAATAGGATACAGTTAAGGGTATCTTTAGCCTTAGGGGGTGTTAAAGATATACACGAGTTATGGTCAAACGTCCGCAAACACAATATCTACCTTGTGTAACCCGAATCTTAATTGCTTTTCGACCTTACTCTTTTTTTCCTATTACAGATTACGTTTTTATAGTTCTTTTCCACAAAATAAAAATTTGTTTTGATGAATTCTGTAGTGAGGTTTTTTTCCATTTAACTTTATTCAACAGAAACGATTTTTTTTTCTAACTACTTGATCGAAATTGGTCTTTTTTCATAGTGGTATAAGATTTTTTTTTTTTTATCCCTCAGGGCTTTTATTTAAGGTAGTATCAATTTTTTAGGAGGAGGTGGTGAAAGAACAAAAAAATCATTTTTTGGAAGAAAAAAGGGGATTTTGAGTAATGTTCAGAAGGTTTCATTACTAGAAGAAAAAAAATCTTTGCCCCCCCCCCCATAATTTGTTTTAGGGTGTGGTGAAAGGGTCGGTCACCCGAAAAAAAATCTGGTAAATAGCTCTCATGGGAAGAAATAGAGGGATAAACTTGATAACGTAAAAAGTTGTAATATGATCAAAAAAAAGGTGACAAAGGAAAAAAGGAATAACACGAAATAGAACGGCAATGTTATATATAATATAGATTGTTTTCCAAGATAAGTTATATAATATTACCATCCTGTCCAATTTGTAAAAGGAAGAGGAAAAATTTAAGACAATAGATATATTTTTCTGATACAAAGTCTGAAGTATGATATTGATAAGGGATTTCCTATTTCCCGAGAAAAGCTCAGCCAATTTTCCAAATATATATTTTCTTTACCTGCTTCTCATTACCTCTTTTGGTTTTTTTTTAAAAAGAGAAACACTAGTTTATTGAGAAAAAACAGGTTCTATTTTACCAAACATATAGATGTATGGAGAAGATTGACGAAAATCTAGCTAAAATGTGTTGTAAAACCGAATCTAACTGTCTAAGAGAAATGTAAACGGATATATTTTTGGCAATAGACTTTTTTCCGTAATCTGTTTGATTTGGATGTTGGTAATAACATAAATTAATAAATCTAATAACCAACAATTCACTAATATGATTACATCCAACTAAACGATAATAACGAACGCTCAATGTACCTTCGAGGGTACTTTTTTACTTTGTTACGCACCCTAAGGTGGGTAACAAAGCAAAGGTCGGATGTGGCAAGATTTTACTTGGTGTTACCCACCGATTGTTTACATTATTGTTTTTGACATTTTGTTTCAAATTAAATCAATCTCAATTGGGATGTTCAAATATTCCTTGGGGCAAAGGAATATAACACTTCTGTAAATAAAAATGACAATATCCGTTAGACTAACTATCTAGTAAGGTGAAGTAAAATTTAATCCAATACATTTTGAACAAATGAATAGTTCACTTGGATATAATAATAAATACATAAATTTGGGTGGTTAACNCCAATATATTGCAGCCTTGCTGAGCCATCGGTCGCTGCTCCTTGACCATTCTAAAGTTTGCTGTGAACACTCCCCTTGGTAGCAGTCCCCGGTATTTCCGTTGTTAAAAGACATTGCCACTTTGCAATTTCTTAAAGTCTTAAATTTATTTCTTGAAACTGTTCTATTTTGTCTGTTGCAACATTATTATGAAAATTGATAATTTAAAAAATTATATTTGGCTTGGTAATGCTTTAAAACGTGTTTTTAAGATGTTTGTAAATAAAAATAATCCTCTCTAAACTCTCCTGGTCCTGGAAGTATTCCATACCTCGAGAACCCCCAGTAGTGACCCCCACCCAATTTAATGCTAAATCCGCCTCTGTTTGCAGGTGGAGTTTTGGAAGACCTAGAAAACGTCGAGATAAATATTTAGAGTCTGTAGAAGGAGCTAGATCGTCCTCACTTAGGCGATTCATAGTTATAAACTTTCACATGTACGTACGTAAGTAGATAATCATTTTTCCCATGTGTTCCATTTGTTATAGTTGTTTAACACCCCAGCCGACTGTACAGTAATGCTGACTTTAACCCAAGATCGAGCTAGCTTGTAGGTTTAGACACAGAAGTCACGCACAGCACCTCACAGAACAGTCCACTAGAATGTATATTGTATTCTCACTTCTTGTACATCCTGGTTTTAGTTCTTTCTAGATCGTCCTCACCTTGGCGATTCATACTAATAAACTTTCATGTTCAAGTAGATAAATATTTCGTCTAATGTTCTTCAAAATTTATCATAAAAATAATTCGTCTTTGGAGGGGAATTGAACCCAACTTTTTAACCTTAGCAATTATAGCTATTTTCTCAGGAAAACTACTTATAGAGATCGTATTTAAATCTGGAGCACTGTTTCTCCAGCCATTCATTCCAAGCTCTCTAAGCCGGCTACACATAATCCAGCAGACCAGTCAGTTTTACCTGCTGTAGTCGGCCGTAACTAGTGAATTTCTCCAGCCGACTGTACAGTTATGTCGACTTTAACCCACGATCCAGCTAGGTTGTAGGTTTAATCACAGAAGTTACGGAAATCTCGAACAGCAACTCACAGAACAGTTCACTTGATCATATTCTCACTTCTAGTCATGGGCGTAGCCAGGGTTGCCTTTAGATTTAATCCAATACATTTTGAACAAAAGAATAGTTCACTTGGATATAATAATAAATACATAAATTTGGGTGGTTAACAAAGTAAAAGAGTGCCCCTTCGGGACTAGATTTTAATCAAGATAACAAAATAATTAGCTATTTTCTCTAATGAGGAAGATTGAAATTAAAAATAATAAAATGTGACACGTCCAATTCTACTAACAAATATGATTACTAAATACCGAATGATGACCTAGTTTTAAAACTTTTAACATGTTTACTATTAGAGATGTAGAGATTAGAGATGTAAATGAAAAAAAAAAAAAAACTGTTTAGTTT
>KZ652008.1:230095-245167 GCA_001010745.2 Gerris buenoi | reverse complement strand
CAAAAGCAAAAAAAAAAAAAATAAATAAATAAAAAAAAAATATTTGAAATTATAAATATTGCATTATATTATGTATATTCTTCGTTTTGAAACTTGCTTTTATTCTGTACTTACTAACATAGTAAAACTGCACAAAGTTGTTCGGTATATATATATTGATGTAATATGAACACATGTTTTAGGGTTATGAAAAGAACGTCAGAAACAGATTATCTTAAGCAGCCTGATTTGAATGCAATCTTTAAGTTGTTTAGCACCCTGAATGCTTTTAGATAGGATACAAATTTAACTTAACTTATGGTAAAGCTTTTTCATTTTAGATATTAACAAAGTTTCATTTGAAGGGGGAAAAAATAAATATTAAAATTATTGTAATATAAAATTGCTTCTTTTTGTTTAACATATGATGTGTCACTTTTGGCCTCTTTTATAAAAAGAGATGGATTTTTTTTGCTGGATTTTTTTTTCTGGTGGAATCTTATTCATCTTCTTTCTGGCAGCCCAATATATTGCAGCCTTGCTGAGCCATCGGTCGCTGCTCCTTGACCATTCTAAAGTTTGCTGTGAACATTCCCCTTGGTAGCAGTCCCCGGTATTTCCGTTGTTAAAAGACATTGCCACTTTGCAATTTCTTAAAGTCTTAAATTTATTTCTTGAAACTGTTCTATTTTGTCTGTTGCAACATTATTATGAAAATTGATAATTTAAAAAATTATATTTGGCTTGGTAATGCTTTAAAACGTGTTTTTAAGATGTTTGTAAATAAAAATAATCCTCTCTAAACTCTCCTGGTCCTGGAAGTATTCCATACCTCGAGAACCCCCAGTAGTGACCCCCACCCAATTTAATGCTAAATCCGCCTCTGTTTGCAGGTGGAGTTTTGGAAGACCTAGAAAACGTCGAGATAAATATTTAGAGTCTGTAGAAGGAGCAGTCGGCCACTTGGTAGAGAGACTCTTAAAGAAGGTCATTCTTCAGAAGACCTGAAATCTGCAAGCGCTATTGCTCCATAGAATAAGCAAGGTATTGTTGTTTGTTTTACCAAAAACCCAGAAAATTAGCTCTTTGCATATTAATTACTATATTGTATTTTATCACCACGTCACTTTATAATACTTATAATTATATTGTTATCATTCGTTACAGCTACAATCCTAGAATGATAAGGTAAATTTAATTTCTGTAAAATGTATTATATTAACACTAGCCGTTAAGCCCCTGGCAACGGGCAGAATAAATAGGGTTGAAAGAAAAGAATATATATATATATATATATATATATATGTGTGTGTGTGTGTGTGTGTGTGTGTGTGTGTGTGTAGGAGCGTGTGGAGAATATAGGGGTGTGATGTGTCTAAAGCCGAGCAGTTAATAGGATTAAGTGAAATGCGTGACACACACGAGTAGGCTGCTGTATTTGTATATTAAGCTGGCAAAGCTTTAGCAAAGGACGTCAGTCATCATGTTAATTCTCTCCCTCTATTATTTACATGATTGCCTCTGACAATTTACACAATTCGATATGGAATTAATCCCGGTATTATCTGTATGAAGCGAATTCCCTCCACAAGCCGATATATATATAGCTTTATAATCGATTATTAGCCAAATAATTCACTTCCTTAGTTTTAACTCTTTTATATTTTTAATTCTTTATTCTTGAGTTTTAATAGACAAGTTGTTAGTTTCTTGAATAGAAATAAGTTATATACTTATTTTACATCAAATTATAATTAGTATTAACACCGAGAGATAGACAGAGAAAAATAGTCCAGCGCCGGGACTCGAACCACGATCCTCAATATTTCCAGTATAGCGCTTTAAGAATAAAGGTTATATACTTATTGAGTGAACATTTACAATATAATGCTATTGATAAATCAGAAAAGATATAGTTATTTATGCAACTAAGCAGCAAACTGGAGTTTTATCATAATTTTGCTGCCGCAAGTAGATCAAGATACATTTACTGACAGGATGCCACTCACTCATTCTGAAGGTTTTTGTATAAAGAAATAGTTTATTTTATAAGGAATGCCTTGATTCAAATAAGGAGAGATCAAGAGGAAGTACATAGTTCCCGTAAATAGATTAAAATAAAAACATGATATAATTAAAATTATAAAATTTAAACCTATAAAATTATGGTACACTAAAAGGTTCCGTATACAATTAAAAAAATCTGACATGTTCTTAAACTAGTAAAATAGCTCACTTAAATCGAAGCAATCCAGTTAAAGTGTTGATTCTATAATCGCAATTAACAAATAAATTGATAGAATATTGTACAACTTCTATCTATATTAATATAGNCTCCAAGTAAAATGGGCGTAAAGCGAACACTAAGATTTTTCTGGCGGAACTTAAGCAAGCTTGTAGGAACGAGAAGAAGGTAAATAAAGCACTGCAGAAGAGTGGGGACTCTGTGTTTTACAGATCCAAGATAGTTCACTCTTAATGGACGATAGTCGTAATTTTTACGAATGGTTAGTGTTCTAGGGTTAAGTTCATCTTAGGGTGAGATATCGCCTAGAGTTACATGTGCATATGTACATACATACATATATAAAAAAGTTTTACATTTCAGGACTCGATTAAGACTGTCTAAAACGGATAGTCATGGAGAAAATTTTTAAAAATTTGTATTACAAACATTTTAAGCCATTGCGATAGCTTAATTTTCTTCGAAAATTTGCTAACAAAACCAACAAGTGGAGTATAATCTTTACTTATTAAAAGTAGCCTAAAAAACCTACCATATTAAAAAAAATCATCACAAAAATAGGATGTTTCCTACTCCTTTATTACGGAATTTATTTACGGAAGATATGTTTTTCTGGATGACTAAGCATATAGAAGATCATACCGTTAAGTCAAATTAGCTTGTGAGCCATACTAAATGAAGCGGCCTTTAATAGTATATTCCAACTATATCAGATATATTATAGAATTAAAATTCAGAATTATCATGTACATAAGTTAGCTTTGTTCGGAGTATGTAGGACAAATTTTAACTATTATTTGACCCTTTTTAACACTGTTGTATGAGACATGAGTCAATCTGTCAAATAAACATACAATAACAGTACTAGGGTGCTAGGGTGGCCTGTCATACTCATTTCTTTCTTTTCAATGGGAGATTTCTCAATAGAGACGTCCCTTTTGACAAATTAGCGTCAAACTCAAACGTGAATCAGAATTTAACAAAAGAAAAAAAGTTTCAAATCTATTTATAATGATGAAATAAGATGTGACCGCGATGTAACAATGTCAATTACGAAAAACCAAACTATGAAAATAAAAAAAAACTACATCATATTATATGAACAGCTGTTGTTACACTCATCCATCTAAAAATTGCTTGATCTTTTACTATTTATTTTCTAATTTGATTTGTTGTCTTATAATGAAATGATAGTTACGCTGCTGTATGTGATGGATTAGTACTATTGTGTGTTGTGAGAAACCGTGAACTGTTTTTAAACTGGAATTTAATTATAGTATTATGTAGTTTTTACGGTTGGTCTAGTAATGAAGTTTTAGGTCTTTTAGAGGTGACAGAGTCTTGAATTGTTAATACTAATTGATAAAAACTGTAACGAATTTAAATTTTTCTGTTATAATAGGTATTATGGTAGGTTAGAGTTAGAGTGAACGCTGATTCTAATTCAGAATGAAATTCGAAAATAGGCACAAGTGTCGACATGTGGAAAGCAGATGATGGCCGGTTAAAATTAAAACGATAAAAATGTAACTTTAAGATAAGGGGTAAAATCATCTGTTTTATGTATCTAACTTATCTTCAACATACTTTTCTTTTGCAATATATTACTAACACATGTCTAAAATAGACTGCCAATTGGTGTGGCACAAAGCTTCCTTGCATCTTATCTCGTACAGCATTGTTTTGATGCTTTTACAAGCCATTATTATATAATTTCATTAATTGATTCTCCCGTTCTTTAAATCTGCCAAAATTGTTTTGATAAGGGTGCCGTCCCCTTAGAATGACTGTAATCATCATTCTAATACAAGTTTACAAGGTGTTTTATTTCGATTTCAATTACTCCTCTTACAACCTTTTGTTGTAATGAGTGAATTTTTAACATTTATTGTGGTTATAGATTGTTCTACTTGTGATGAAACCACCTCGTGCACGTGGTCCGGGCTTATACCCTCATTCTCTTCTGCTGATTTACACAGCATCGTAAAGCTAATGTAGCCACTCGAGTGAAGTGAGCCCCGTCGGTCTTTGTATACCAGAGTAGTCATAGAATTATTATTTTTACCTCTTTTGTTCACTTTACTATCCTTATTTATTTAGTCCTCTACTGCTATGCACTGTACCTTAAGATCGTTTTCTAAACTTTCCTACATTTTCCATTCAAATTTTGTTTTAAATATGTTTAGCCTAAGGCTTGTTTTTCTTTAAGATTTTAAAAGGAGAAGCCTTAGGTGGTTTTACCCTTGAAATTAGGTAATCCATTTCTTTTCGGGTTTCGTTTACATTCTTCAGTGGCATATTTTTTAAAATAAACCTTCATGCTTAAGGAAGAGTTCTTAATACATGTTTCGAGCTAAACTTGAAGCTCTGCAAGCATCAAAGCATTTTTTTTGTTGGGAAGGGAAAAACCTGTTTAAGGCCTGAGGGCTTGCAAACATTCACAGGCCCTATTTTTTCCACCAAAAGAAAAATCTACCAAGGGCCAAAAAAAACTTCATAAAATATCAAGCACAATCTTAGCTCCCTTATCAAGATCCTTGGCTTGCTAAGTACAAACTTTGGTATGATAAAATAAGTCCCCCTCCAGGATCTCGTCAGGTTAAAGATGTCGCTCTATTTTCTTCACAAGATTCCCCGCTCTTGGAAAGCCTTCACATTTTGTCCTCGATATAAAGCCCAAGACTTGAAGGGAGAAATAGGGTTAAACCCTTGTATAGAGACAAATTAATAATGCAAATATTTAACCTTAAACACGGCGACAAGGAAAAGGATTTAAAAGTTTAATACATATTTATAATATTCTAAGTCCTTTTTTTTAAAGAAAGAGGTTTACATTTTCATACTCGGCCTATATTGGAAGGAAGTCTGACTGACTAAAGCAAAATATCGGTCCGACTAACTTGAACGAAACCTTTTCATGTACACAGTGATACTGAATTAAAATAATATCCAATATAATTGAAGCGAGCGTCAGCGAGCTTCTTGCATTCAACAAACTATGCATTCTGTCTGTTAGTCTGTCTGTCTGACAGTAACGTTTACGTGTCCCAACGCTCACTTGAGAAGAAATTGACTGATCTAGTTGAAATTTTGTATAGACATAGTTCCTTTTACTAATGCTTAGGCTAAGTTCGTTGGACAGCCGTGATCCGTCCAAGAGTTCGCGCGCAATGCTCGCTGAAATGTGAGCTTCAAATGTACAGTTGGAATTTTTAGGACGGGAAAAGATTCTATCATCACCTATTCTACGAGACGAACATTTTTTTAAATAACATTTTTTGGTAAAACCAACAGCGACACCGCTATGAATAAATAAATATCGTTAAAACTATTAGGGTGCGGACCGTAACATTTGAAATAGATAAAACAACGTTTTTACCGATATCTTATACGTTCTAACGTAACTATTTTAATAAAACTTCATATACATTGTCTATAGTCCATTTGAATCAGGCATGTAAAATTTCAACTTGATACAAGCAGAGGCTTTTGAGTAGTTAAGTGATAAATTTATTATAAATAATTTAAAAGCTATTTTGGGTGGTTGATTCTTATGGGAGTGTAGTTATATAGTTTTATCTAGGAAGGTGAGCTTTATACCAAGTACCCCCTCTTTCTACCCCACACTATCCTTTTCCACTTATCTCCAACTATATGACATTCATTATGATTAATAAATCCTTAATATTCAGTATTATATATTGCAATACTCTCGCTTCCATGATAGAGCCACGCGATACCTAGTTAATTTGTCATTAAATACATTTAACCGGTACTCAAAGTAGTTGTATACATTTATGCGAGAATTATCCTGTTAATCCAATAAGCCATTTTATGATTGGTTGACAAAAAGCTAAAAAATTGGTTGATAAAAAGCTAGCTTGTTAATAAAGCTGTGGGTGTCGGATTTATCATCGATTTATCAAAAACGTTCCTTTAAAAAGAAGAGAGTTGAAAATGGTGAAAATCTTAAGTTACCACAAATCAATAACTTTCTGATAAGATAAATTGAATTTCCTAAGGGAAGTTCAGGGGGGACATCCTAAATCTATTCAATCTCTCACAAGAGCAAAAGACCTTTAAATCTATATAACACGACTGTAATGATCCTACACTCACCCTAATACTAAAAAACAACGCCATGTTGAATCCAATGTGATAAAAAAAAACAAAATGGACGACGGGTGAGAAGAATATAAAGATTTCTTCTTTCTTCTCGTCAGAACCAATTAAGGAGTATGAAAGGTTATCTTGAGGAGACATGTGATACCGTGGTGTGTTTCCCCTTCCATTAGAGTCAAGCGCTTTCATAAAAACAAACCACCCTTCTTTAACTTTATCCATCAAATCATAATCAACTTGATTTATATAAGAACAGAACATGGTTAACGAGCTCTAACTGCTCACGCAATTTAACACAATCTATTCTTCTTTCTTTATTTTATCTTTTTTTTATTCTTCTTGTTCCTTTTTGTTTTATTGTTGATAATTTTTACTTTTTCATATACGCAGTAAATAAAGAGAAAGTATTGTAGTGACGCTAAAATTTTATTTTAAGATTTTGATGGTTTTACACGTTTTGAGGTCCCCTGAGTTCAATAAATGTTATTCCGTCTTTTTCATTCCTGTAGTTTTTTAGATTTTTAATTAGAATTTTGTTTCTAAATTGAGGATGTTTCTTTAAATGTTTCTGAAAATGATAACGGACATAAAATTTCCCTTTACGACGTATATAGAGAGTTAAAGCTAATAATTATAAAGCGCTAAGTAAAATAGTCATATAGAATTTCCTATGAAAAACAAACTTCTTAAAAGGTCATATTGGTATTTCAATTAACAGCATTTTCTTTGATATCTGCCACATCTAGAGCTTTCATAGGAGATACAAGTTTGTTACAGGTTTTTCAGATATTTTCAAAAGTCTAATTAGATTAAAAATATGTAATGTAATACTATAAACTGTCTCATTTAGAAAAATAGGAAGTTTACTATTCATCAAATTTAATTAATAATTATAATAGGTTTATAACAATTAGACGCATGAACTATAATTAGGGAAGGCTCTACTCATGTAAGACTTTAAGAGGTATTTAGAAAGTCCCTTTGTGGTTAAATATTAATTTTCATTTTAAATTCAAAACAATAAATTTTCCTCCCGGTTTCTCTTCTATTAAGTGTCTAGGTAGCCGCGGTATCCATGTCAATTAATTGGAGGGGGGATAAGGGCCTGATTGTATTTTAATGGACTTTGAATTCGGGTTTCAATTAAAATCGGGGTTGGATAGGGGGGCGGTGCTGCTATCTAGCGGTCAGGAGGTATAATACATCACGGTCCTGTATTGAGAGGTGTGTGCTAGTGGTTTATAAACTCACGAACTAGAGTAGTGGGTTGTGTGTACTACGGCACAGTGCTCGCTATAGGGCAGGAAGATTTTGACTTTGTGAACCTCCCCCCCCCCCTTCTCTACTCCACTTCTCGGTTGGATTTCGATTAGTGAAATTGTGGACAAAAGAGAGACGGGGAGAGAGGGTTGGACCTTAAATGATTAATTGCGTTTTCCAAAGGTTTAGTTTGAATTCAAATTTCCCGCGCGCGCTTTCTCACTCACCCATCTCGATACCGTGTATTTCACAGGACTTGATTGCAAATCTGTTCTGAAACCTATAACCTGACTCGCTTTAATTCTCCTCCTCTCCGTAGCTATTCTATTACCTTAATTGAAGTTAATTTACCTTCCCCTGGCTTGGACATTGATGAATTGGAAGGGGGTGGAACCCCCCCGACCGGACCCGTACTCACGATATAAACCTCCTAGTACGCAGGTCTTTGTTTAGGGATCTCTTCTCCCTTTGCCGGCCGATCTGCAACCCTGTTAAACCAACAGAGTTAATATTCCTCCCGAGGGGCTTTTCGGCACAACACTGCTGTTGACTGTTGGAAACCTCCTGACTCAAAATAATGTAACGTTCGGCATATTGTTTTGAAACCGCATTTCCCCTTCCTAAACCTAATAATATTAGAATAATACTGCATGACCACTCGTACTTCTCTTCAATATAACCTTAACATTTCGTCGCACAATTGAAATTCATCGAAATGTGATTGTAAATCTACGTATAGTCGGGCAACTTCAATCCATTTATTTCGAAGAGAAATACAGATATACAACCGGTCCGAACTACATATTAATTTAACTCTCTAGAAATAATAGATACACTCTCCTAGTATGAACTCAATAACAATTTATTCTTGTGGAAATAATTGATTACATAGAGCCTGTATGTCTGTTTATTTTGAAATAATCAGATTATAGTATTGTCCGTCTACGTGTGTTAAGTTAGACACAACAATTCTATTCATTGGACGTACGTTTGTAAAATCCAATTTTGATTTGTAACTCTATTACCTGTGAGTCCAATTTCAAACAATTTTGTGTAGGGATTGCATTCGGAGATTTCATTTGATCCGGGCTTGAATCTGTTGTTGGGAGAATCGGGTTATGAAAACAATAACATTTTTGTTGCATAATTCCATTAGATATACATACATGTATTGCATTTCATTTTAAATGTATCATTTTATGGCATTGATTGTTGATATAAAACATTATTTAGAACTTTTAATTGACTTTGCAACAAATAAGGATTAACAACTTAACTGTGTTTACGTTTAATTTGGCGACATAAATGTTCACCTAGATAATGCCTCGATTACGGATTATCAATTACCACGCTCACGGCTGCATAATTCCATTCAGAAAGTAGTCAAACTACTTTTACGTTTATGTTAGCGTTAAAAAATAAATTACGTTGGAAGAAAAGATCAAATGTAACGTATGCTAGGGCTGTTAGGTGATATAGTAGCATTCATGCCACTTGGTATAATTAACGAAGAACCGTACTCTTACATTCTAAACTATTTTAAACTTGTATGGCAGCCTACTATATGCTGCGGTGTTTTGATGGTGTAAGAAAACAACCCTCGTCCGTATTAGCACTCATATTTTCCAACTGTTACGATTAAAGAAAATTATTGAAAGAATTTCTAGAAGGATGATGAGACAAATGTAAATGTTTTCGTAAAGATTTCTACCGTGTATGGGGGCCTTAAGTTTACTTTTAATCCCCAAATTTCAGACACATTAAAGGATAAATGTCTCTCCACGTAAAATTAACTTTTTAAAAGGCCATCATCTCTCATAAGACTCAACTTGAGTTTATGTCGATCTCCGACATTATATAGACTCACCTTTCACATCTTTTATTCCCTTTTATGTAACTCTTTTTCTTCTTTATTTAGGCACTGATGGTGGCCTTTTAGAGGCTGAAAGCTGCTTTGGCAATGAAAAAGTTAATTTTACATGGAAATACTTTTTCTTTTATCATTTACATTGTAAATAGGCGGTCCATGGTCTCATCATCCTTCTTAATATTTGTATAAACATTTTGACCGTGTATGGGGCTGCTTGATGTTTGCACAAACATGATGTTTCACGTGTATGACTTAAATTTACCCGACATCAGGTTAGCGCAACTATTTTGCGCAAAATGTTTGATCGTGTATGGGGGCCTTTACAGAGCAGAAAGATCGCGGTAAATACGTTTTAGATAAAAATCTGTGCATTAGTTTTCGTGATATTTTCAAAATAAAATATTACATCTTTGTATATCTAACATTAGGTATGTAAATTAACACTTAAATACGATTGAAAAAAAAAACAACTAACGAATTTCAATAATGACACCAATTTTTTTTTACCAAATACACACAGCAGCATTATAAACGAGGTAATAATTTTTTTTAAAAAATGCTCAATAATCCTTAATTAATCCTATCAAATATCTACTATGTAAGCGAATTAAAATTCTACGCAAATTCTCACAAAAAAAGGAAGAGGTAATCCTGTAAACAATACGCCAACTCTCGAACAAATTTAGTCAGTGGAACCTCCTCTTTTTTTCTGGAAACAATGGAATCGAAAAAAAATGCTCTCAACTCAAGCTCCCCTCCTGCGAGGTGTAGAAGCTTAAAGCAAAAACCTTATCAACCTAACCTTACTGATAACAGGGAAACAGTTTATACAAAACAATGCTGCCAACTAAACTTCTCTCCTCACACCCCAACCCCTCTTGTAAATAACGATAATAGCCTGATTCTTATCAAACCAATATAGATAAAGAGCTAGGATTAACGTAGAGAGAAAGATAATTTCTCGGGTTATTGTTACTCCCCTGGGATTGTGTCCTGAATAGCAAGGTGCTGTGATTGGGACTCCCCCATCCACTCTTTTGGTTTTTTGGGTTATTATGTTTTTCATTTTTAGTGTTTCCAATCATGAGTGCAAAAACGTAATATCCAAACAAAAGTTGTCGTTTTATTTTCGAAATGGAGAGGTTTATATGGTATCTTATTTTATTATTTCTATACCCTCGCACTTTATTTTATTATTTTTTTTATATGTGGCTATAAGTTAAAATATTTTTGAGGAAAATTATAATTTTGATCTAACTCAAAAAATTATTGAAAAACTGTTGTTTTTAGATGATCCAATTTCTAATACATTCTTTAAATTGAACTAGTAAAACAATTAGACAGTGGCGAAGCCTGTCTTTGATAAATTTTTATTACTGCACTAGTCAATCAAGCTGGCATTGGCTAAGTCAGTTTTTAATACATTTTTATTAGTAAAGCGGTAGAAGTAGAGCTATTTTACATTGCATTATGATGAATCAAGCAGGCAGTGGCATGTGTTTTGTAAATTATGGAATTACATATATTTTTAAATGGCCAAGAAACTAATATAGTTTACAGATAAGTGTTAGTTTTTTTATATTGGGTCGAAACAACTAACAAGTTTTTAATTTTTGTGATTTTAATTCAACGGGAGTCAATTATACACAAATCTCTACAATTGTGTATTTTATACTTAACACTAAACTTTATCTTTAATTAAAATAATGTCTGTAATTATTATACAATAATGCCATTATTTGACTTTAAAATGTTTCTCCAATTAATACGTAATAAATATGAATGTGATATTCATCTTCTTCAGTGTCTATTTTCATCATTTGAATAAGAAATAGTCCTTCTGTAGTTGACAATTAAAAACAATATAATGGGGAAAAAAAGGTCTACTAGAGAGGCTTCGCCTTGAAGCGACCTGGCTCCAAGTCTAATAGGATTGAACACAGTTAATAGGATTGGGGTGAGATGAAGGCCCTGCCCAACACCATTTAAATGGATTTCCATTATCCTTACTGTTCTCCTACTAATTACGGTCTAATTAACTTTCATGGATTCTACTATTACTATGGATACGTCAATTAACTTCATTTATTAATGACTAGTCATCTGCATGGCTCGTCTCGTTTATAACTGTATGAGCGAGCCGAATAATAGCAATAATTTAATTTTTCTGTTTCGTAAATGTGTATCGGCAAACCATAAGATCACTATTTACAGACAAAAGCGTAATCACGAAATCTTTTTAACCTGGTTCAAGTAGACATCTTAAACTATATTACCTTCATATAGGTTTACTTGATATGCACAATACACATGCACCAACATTGGGAATCGGATTAGACGAGATTATTTTATAAAAGCCCCAAGTTACAGGACTTAGTTCATAGAACCTGTCACTATGTCTTTTTGCACATCCCATGAAAATGGAAATAAACTATGGTCCACCTAAGAGTAACCCAATTTCCACCTTTCTAACACCAAGAAGACGTCTATCATATCCAGTAGGGTCAGGTTTTGTAAGCGCCCCCAAGTTTGCTAATAAAATGACACACTGTTTGTCGACACTATGAGTATGAAAAATGCCACTGGTAGATCTGACAAGAAGAATAAATAATAGTTTAAACTTTGCGTATAATTTTAGAAGTAAATAATTAAAAAAAAAAAGTTTTAAAAATAGAATAAAAAGATCAAGTGTTAGAAGAAAAATGATAATAGTTACAAAAAGAATATTTTTGGAGTATTTTGTATATTAGGTGAATAGAGATGGTGGCTTTGTACCGCTTTGTAACTCTCCCAGTATTGAGTGGTGGGTCGGAAGTTCACAAGCAGTGAACTGAAGATGATGAGAAGAAACGGTGTATTGATCAGTCGTACTCAGTATTTAGTATGTAACAGAGCACAAGTTGGGACGCCGGTACAGTAAGTACGCAAGACGCCAGAGATGCACTTAGTTAGTCACCATTCTAACTGACTTAGTGCGCCTTTGGCGTCATTAACCTAACTCAATTATGTACTCCGAACTTAGGCAACATAAAGATGATAAACCGAGCAATTAATTAATTGAGTGCAGAACAGGTCAGTAGGGTACATAATATGCTCAAGGCTCGATTTGGTTAACAGTAGACAGTAGATCGAAACACAGAACAAACACTTTAAATATAGGAATCAGGCGTAAGTAAGTTGTGAAACCGTCTATGGTTCTAAAGATACTATACATTTGCTGAGATAAATTCCTTGTTGCAGAAGGAAAAGTAATGAATAGATAGTGTTGCGGACAGATCTCAATTTAGTTTATTGTCCCGTGGGGACACTTAGGGTGGTACACATGTGGGGAGTGTGCAAACCTGGTACCGTTTTAATGTTAGAGCCCAAGCCACGCTAACTTCTGTTTATTGTTTGTGTGTAACAAAATGGCTGTGTTAAGTAATGTATAGTTTAATATCCGCGTCTATCTGCCGCATCTTCACACTCTAGAACAAGTATTGTTTTTGAAAGTTTGTACAGTTTATAGTTGCAAGTAAACGTAGAGTGCAAAGAACTAAGTGTCTTATTATTGTGTTTTTCCCCACTGGTGACCGTGGTGTTAGTTGTAAGACCGAGGAAACATGACTTCGGCGGACAGATAGTAAATATAATTAACAGAAGTGAAGCATCAGTAGTAAAGTTGATGCAAAGATAATTTGATTATCAATCCAAGAACCTATTAATTATGCTAATGAATTATTGTCTGTAAGAGATTGATTAGTAAGCAGTGTACTAGCAACTCATTATAAATGAGCAGCCTCACAAATTTTTTTTTAATAAATATATTGTGTTTCTCTCTCTCTCCTAAAAACTAAATGAGCGTATTGCAGGTTTAGCGCATGGAAACTTTGAACATCCAGAGGGATGACCCGACGATACAGTTATTTTCACTTTATTTTGAATTATTTTATATGGTAATTAAAAGTTAATTAATGGTTAACTTTAACCATTAATTAAAGTTATGGTTTAAAATCAAACCATAACTTTTTCTAATATTTTGGATATTCCTGACTGTTTCAAAGCTTTTACTTGGTCACCAATCTTTTAGAATATTCTACTATAGCGTAATAACACCGCTTCTGGTTATAATCTGTTAACTTTTTTGCTTACTAGCTTACCAAAGGTAACAGATGTTATGTGACCGTCTGAAGAAATAACAATTTTTATTTTTAAGTTTGTGGTAGTCATACGGAAAGTTTAAATATCAATTTAAATCAAATTATAATCATTAGTAATAATTGGAGACAGACAGAGAAAGAGACAGGAGGGCCCGNCCAAAGGTAACAGATGTTATGTGACCGTCTGAAGAAATAACAATTTTTATTTTTAAGTTTGTGGTAGTCATACGGAAAGTTTAAATATCAATTTAAATCAAATTATAATCATTAGTAATAATTGGAGACAGACAGAGAAAGAGACAGGAGGGCCCGCGTTCGAGTCCCGGCGCTGGAGTCTATTTTTCTCAGTCTGTCTCCCATTATTACTAATGATTATAATTTGATTTAAATTAAAATTTAAACTTTCCGTAGTATGAAAACTACCAAAAACTTAAAAAAAAAAAATTCTCATTCGGGAGTTAGACCTAAGCTACGTGAAATTTTAGTGGCACTGGTTGAATATAACTGAGATCATTTATTAATTATTTATAGTATGTAGTTACATTCAAAACCCTTTACCTACCTTTGGAGAAGTGGTGGTTTGTCCTGGGTAGCCTCAGCTGGAATTTATGGTGCTTCTGAGTTAAATTTGAGTCAGCGTCACTAGAACGGGTCCACATGCGTACAGATATACATTTATTTATCCTACATCTTCAAAAGATCACATCTGATTTTTATGAAATTTGGATAACGTGTCGAAAGTAGCCCGCAGATAACCCCAGAATAATTTTATTTCTGTTTGCGCTCTCTAATTTTTGCTAAATTTATACTTTAATTCTTGTAAAATATCAAAACAACGTTAACAGATTCAAAAAAAATAGGAGTATTATTGAATAAATCAGACACTTGTAGGTTGTAAAAGCATAAAATCAATGAAGTTTATGAAATTGGACGTGAGGAAGTTATGTAACTCACTAGTTAGCAGACTATTTTTATAAACAATCTTATATTGTCTTCAATTATATTGAAGGGAATCTTAACTGATTTTTAAAATGGTAGACTATTTATTTGTGTATTATTATAGCATTATTATTAGCATGTATTCTTAATCAGTTTAATAATAATATTGTTATTGACTTAAGTAGATCAGGATTCATTCTTTCTAACAAGCGACATATTATGATTCAATTATATATACGTATATTTTTACGTATATTTTAAAATAGTATTTGTACGAAAAATTCTATTTTAAATCAAATTATAATCATTCTTAACACTGGGAGACAGACAGAGAAAAATAGACTCCCGCACTGGGATTCGAACCACGGGCCTCCTAGATATCCAGTCCTATATTTCCGCTGTCCCGGCGCTGGAGTCTATTTTTCTCTGTCGGTCTCCCAGTGTTAATAATGATTATCATTTGATTTAAATTAAAATTTAAACTTTCCGTAGTATGAAAACTACCAAAAACTTAAAAA
>KZ652008.1:213021-228959 GCA_001010745.2 Gerris buenoi | reverse complement strand
TTTTTTTTTTTTTTTTTTTTTTTTTTTTTTTTTTTTTTTTTTTTTTTTTTTTTTTTTTTTTTTTACTTATTATTTCTATTGTTATCTCAAAATTATTCATTTAACCTTTGTTAACTTCTTTTTAACTTTTTTAACTTTTAAAATTTTTTATGTGAACTACATTTGTGTTTGTACTATACTTAGGTTATTGTTTGTCTTATTGTAGGCACTGATGATGGCCGAGAGGCCGAAAGCTAGTTCTGAATGTGAAATAAACATATGATTAGTGGAGAGGCTTTCATTTCTATTATTCTATTAATATCAACTCCACTTGCGCTCTTAATCTTCAAGAATAAAGTTATTTTTTATATTAGATTTCATTTTTAGATAGATGAACTTATTTTTTACCTACCACTTTTTTTTAATTAATACAGTATTAATTCCTCGATTGTTTCATCTTGCTTAGCAAAAGAACTTGGGTGTTATATTTTTTAAAAAATTTAATTTCGATGACTCGCCTTACCATAAAAAAAAGAGTTATTTATTTTGATAAGTAGGAAAGTAATTTGAATAAGCAATTTACTGTAATTCATTCGAATTGAAATTTGACACAATAATTTTTTTTTTTTTTTTTTTTTTTTTTTCAAAAAACAAGTAATTGAAATATAAAATTAATATAAATGTTGAAATATTACCAGAAAATCGAGGATAATTCAGGGTGGCATTAATAAAATATTTTAGAGGTTAAAATATATTTAATTTAAACGTCTCAGATATTTATTTTCAACTACCTTAAGAATATAATATTCAATTGGGTGTAATAATATAATATTCTTCCTCCCTTTTTTCAATCTGTATTTTCTGATATTTCATTAGCTAGTCTTAAATGAGTGGATTTTTGCGACAGTTTTGGACTGTTTGGCGAAATCGGTTATAAAATTGGTACTTAATTGGATAAAAAGATTTAAAAGCTTGAAGCTGATATATGTGAAACACAGATCTGACCAACTTGAGTTTCCCTTCCCCCTCTACAGGAAGATTTCAAAAGACAAATACCTATACAGAGATTGTGCTGTAACACTATACTGTAAAGCTTGTTGCAGATAACGCTGAATATCCCAAATGCAGACTAATTTTAAAAACAATGGGCTCTTCTTCAGATTGTTACTCCCTTATAAGAAAAATTACAGGGGAGTAACAATCTAAAGAAAGTGAACGGAATGTTTTTCTTTAGACTGTTACTCCCCTTATCAGAAGTGTGATATTCCTTTGTCCCCAAGTAAATTGGACTAATCATTCCTTTAATTGTTACAATAGTTATGTCTTAATAGTTATTTAGTCAATGTCATTTATATTAAAAAAAAAAACATAAGGGAGTAACAATCTAAAGAAGAATCAAAAAGTGGAAGCGACGACTCTTGTCATCGACTGAAAATCTGCCTAAGATCTCAGAATTTTGTTTTACGCGTACTTTATACGAGTATACGTAAATCTGGGTCTGTCAGATATTCCACGTAAAATCTACTATGTTTGGCTGATTTTATTGTCTATCTAGCCAATCTAATCGAGTGTAAGGTATCTTGTCATTCAAAAATATCTGCTCTTACTGCCAGCTATTAGGTTCAAAATATCATAATTATTTGTTAATGTTTACTTATCGATTGAACATTGATAGAATTTTATGATTCGTAATTTTTAACTTTTTATATCAATAACACAAAAGAGTAAATCGTGATGAAATATAATATAATTATAACTAATACATAAATAATGATAGTTAAAGAATAAATAAATGATAATTTATCATAAATACAAGTTTATAATATATTTAAATTACATAAAAAAAAAGAATTATCTACACAATTATATTAAATAACTATATTTAAACAAATTTTTCAATTATTTACAATCGTATAATATATAACATAAAATGGTTTATTTAAAAAATTAATATCACAAATTAAATACGTATAATTTTTTGTTTTGTTTTAAATTTAATTTTTTACATTAAATTAAACTATTAATAGAAATTAATTTGGTTTATGAGCATTTCTCTTTTTTTAACATTAATTTAAATCAAAATAAATGAATTTTAATTAATTAATAGTTAATTGCACTATTCCCTTTTCTATTCAAAATTAATAAATTAGTACAGATTAAAATAATTTAATTATAAAGTTGATCAGTATATTGACAAACAACTGAAGCAAGTGTTCATTACAGTTCAATAATGGTGATCAGATGAAGAGGTAAAAACTGAACAGTTCTTCAATTAATGATGATTTTAAAAATAGACAGATTGAATGCGGTCTAAAGTAAATATTCTTATCTATATATGATATTAATTGATAAACAATATTACAATTAGTTTGACAGTAAACTGATCAAGTTTTCAGAATTCGTAAGTTTTCAGAATATTTAGAAAAAAAGAAGTTAGATACGTATAAAGGCTTATTAATTGGACTATTTATTTCAGAGAACAAATAAATAATAAATACAATTTATTTTACAAAATTATATGAATAATAAAAAAATATTACAATTTGTTAATAAGAATTTATATTTTAGATTTTGAAATTTAGTTAAAGAATGATGTCATCATTAAGTCTCATTATTGATGAAAAAAATAATAAAATCAATAATGAATTTATTTCTATGATGGATATAATTAAAATTATTATTTGATCATAATTATTCGAGGCTTTGTGGAAACTTTATTGAGGTTACTTCAGTAAGTACAGATTAATACTTCAGTAAGTACAGATTTTACTTCACAAAGTGGAACTTGATTTATGAACATTTCATTTTTTTCATCTTGGAAATGGTACCATAAAACTTCTCGCTGTTCTCTATTTTGACGCTGCATTTGTCGCCATAGTTCTCGTTGGAATTATTGAGCTACAAGAATGTTTTTTATGCAATATATACCTCAGTGAATACTCCTTATGGAATATTAATTGCTCATTAGCTGTAATTGCATCCCAAGTGATAACTTCAAGTCAACAAGGAATCAATTCTTATCATAGCCCTCATCACTTATCTTCTTTAAGTTCCTGATTAGGATCAGTCTTTAAGTTACAGGCAGCGGCACGATCGCCGCGTATCTCCACCAGCTATGCACTATGATGGTGGCCTAGATGCTGAAAATAGCCGTATGGTGGTTGGGCGGTTGAGAAGCCAGGCGGAGGACCATAGTGCGCGTAGATTGGATGGAAAAATGGTCCAGATGGTACCGGAGGTGGAGGTACTGTTGGACTGTTAACATCCATCCCAGGATTCTGTTTTTTCCACTTCGTTCTTCGGTTTTGAAACCAAATTTTAACTTGAGTTTCGGTAAGGGATAAAGACAACGCTAAATTTAACCTTTCGCATACAGATAAATACCTCGTCGATTTGAATTTATTCTCTAACGCTACGAGTTGCTCGTAAGTAAACGCCGTTCTCGCTCTTCTTGGTTTACCTCCTGTTCCTTTGCTGTCGCCTTTGCTCTTTTTACTTCTTTTGCCTTCTCTTTCTTCCGAGACGTCACTGCCACCTTCTCCACTGACGCTAACATCGTCCTCCTCATATTTGGACTCACTTTCTGAGTATCCGGATTCTCGACCACCTGAAATCAAACGAAATTGAATTGTTTAATACAATAGAATAGAATTGTTTAGTAAAATTGTATGTATGAACAATATAACACTATTTTTTAAATATGCTCGAGATATGATATGTTTAAAGTGATAAAAATTGAGACATTTTTAAAATTGACTCATATAAATAAAGTATATTAGGTTATAACATTTCTTAAATGATAGAAGGAAAAAGTAAGGTTAACTTTGTAAGTGAGGCATCTGCAGCATTTTCCTCCCCTCTTACAAGAATGAAAATGGCCTGGAGGTTTTAGAGGTAGGTTGAAGCTTGAGGCACAGCCGCTGTTTCCTCATCAGGCTTTAATGTATTCGCAATACTATGGAGGGTAGAGAAAGGAGAGAAGGCAGAGCGTTCTACTGTTTAACTTGGTAATTATAGTTAGCTAAGAAGCTTCCCTAATTAAGTGAGGCAAAACCTCCCTTGCCTCACTCTCTCTATACCCTCTCTCTCTACCCTCCCCCCTTCCTCTTTCTACCCCCTCTCCTCTCTCTTCTCCTCAATTCCTTAATTACTTCAGCTAATTAACTAATGCTGATCTTCTTGTTTCTGAGAGAAGTATTTCGCTTTAGTATAAACAGTTTTGAGGTCAATATTCAGAAGCGTATCTCAAGAGGTTGTAGAGACGAGAAACAATTTCGCAACAAAAGCTGTAATTTCTCTCTCCGATTAAAATTATTAAATAAAATTTAACTCGTCGACTCTCACTTATTTTTTCAACCAGAGAAACTTTTAGTTTTTTTTTAACTAGTTAATAACATTTTGTTTTGAATAATTTAAGTTAGTTCGTTCGGTTGAATAAAAGAAAGGAAAGAAGTTTTTTACTAATTTCCTTAAATAATATTGTAGTAAAACATTTCGTTAATTTATTGATTCACTATGATAATTGTAATTTTATAAATCATTTAACAGTTAAATTGATCTAATAACTGATAAGAATAAGTAAATGTAACTGTGTTGTTTGCTTGTTTTCATATCTATTGAATCCAGATTTGATTAACTAGGTAATTATCCTGTTTTGGAGTGTTTAGTTTCCAAACTGACTAATAATTTATTGAGTTTAATACATAACTTTGAATTGTTAGATCAATTTCAAATAGAGTTTAAGTATTATCTATCAATATTGTAGCTATCTTGACCTGTTTATATTTTTCTTTAAACAATTTTTTGGATACTATTCTTTGAAGTTATTAACGTTATAATATGTTTAATTGTGGCTGTGTTTCGGTCATTAGGGTCGTTCTTCTAAAAAAGCATATCTTGATAAAATAATTAAGCATCTTTTATCTTTCGAGAGCAGGAGAGGTCCCCTTAACTTGGGCACTTACCAAAAATGAATAATTATTTCTGATAACAGGGATGTGATAGCCACTGAAGGCAGGAAGGTTGCTAAAAAAGTATTCTTCTAGAATTGTGCTACGGGAAAGTGTTCTACTGTATAATCAAATAGTTAGGCCATAACTATAAGACTGGATTAGTCTTATAGTTATGGCCTAACTATTTGATTATTTCCCAAATCACATTATTCAAACCACGATCATTATCTTTTCAAAATAGGGGACCACTCCATTTTCCAACTAAAACAACTTCTTAAAGTTAACCTCTCCTATTGAATTCTTTTAGACAGAACTTAGGTTATGAGACAAAAAGAAAGTAAATAATGAAAAATCCATGTGAATATAGCATGTACCACTTTTATTGAAACCACGTAAATACTTATTAAGTGTATGCTAAATTATATTTATGAGGGGATAAACTTTATATGATTGAAATTTATTATCAATATGTTAATTATCATTAAAGAATAAGGAGAAATAATAGATACATATGCACTACATCAATGGAAGTCGAATGTGGTATCCTTGGTTTGATATAGGATAGTAATAAAGTCTGTCCCAAACGAGATTTAGTGCGTTAACAGTGCGGGAAATCAAGTGACACTCAGATTGGCCAACCTCTCTTAGGGAAAAAACATTTAACTTTGCTTAGTTGGCCCGACCTATTGTCCGGGAAAATATCGAGCTCTCATTGGCTCCCCACCCCATTTGCTAGTTTTTCCAGCGCTGTCAACGCACTAACTCTCGTTTGTTACAGACTATAGTTGTAGATCTCTAAAACCAGTATTAGACTTTTAAGACAATCAATTTGTTAGGCCCATTTTACTAGCACCGTGGTGGATAATTTTAAGCCACCTAACACTTTATACCTCTGTACATTTTACCGCCGAAGCGAGTAGGGAGTGGTCATTAGTTAGCTATATCAATCAGATCGTCAAAGTGCGAGGAAAGAGAAAGCCTTTGGGGGTACCCGTCGCCATGCTCCGTCCTCGATTCATAGATAAAAATTAGAGCATCATGACACGGAATCGAACCCACGACATCATAGCTTGGGGGAAGAAAACCCCATGTAGTATCCTTCAAAATGATGTTCTTTATTCCGCTCAAGGCGGCTTTCACATCGAAGTAGCAAGTCACAGGATGCATGCGTCCTGGAGGCAAGATGCATGTATCTTAAACACCGGACTATATAACTGAACGAGAGCTTTCACACCGAGGATGCAAGTGCGACGTGCATCCTAGATGCAAGTGGCATGTGCGACTCGAGAACCAGCCGGCTGGTGTTTTATTAGTGTGCGTCCTTATTTGGCGGGTCTACTTACGCGCTCCACCATCGAAAATTCGTATTTAATTCACAAAATTCATCACGTTCGTTTCATCGTCTGAAGAGTCGGATGATCGATAATTCATAATTTAAACCCAAATGCACTGAAGAAAATGAGGAGTTCAAACAAAAGATATAAGAAGATGCAAGTAGCACGTGCCACTTCGGTGTGCACGCTCGTGTCATAAGGATGCAAGACGCACATGCCACTTGCGACCAGATCGCAGAGTGCATCTTTGGTGTGAAAGCCCCCTAAATTTCCATTATATAAAGAAGTAAAAATAATAAATTTAACAAGCTCATTATAGTTAGTAAAGTGTTAACCTTGTTCATAATAATTCGATCTAGTCTAATTACACAAGTTTTAACAAGAGGTGGAAAAAGAAAAAAAGTTTTTGTTGTAATCATCCTGATAATAACAAGAATTGCTTCTAAAATGGGGATGAGAGATAGAGGAAGGGAAAAGGGTAAAGTTAATGATAGAGTTAATTGGTGTTGGTGAATCCTTCCCAATACCGGTAATTAGCTTTACCCGATCGGGCGGAAATGCTGTTGGTGTAGTAGAGCGAAGTAACAGTCGAGTTTGTGTTAGTGTTGGAGTAGATGTACAGTGGGAGTAGATAGAACAGGTGAGCTCTGGCAGAGGGGTGTCTGTAACACGGCTAAGGGTATGGAGGCAGTAAACCGGCAAGGCAGTAACCCGAGCGGTTGTAAGGGATTACCGGACCGATCCGACGGTTATCGGCCCGGTACAATTACCGCACCGCTCCCCTCGTCTAGGCGGCTAATGCTGTAATCAATTTAGCCTCTCCGTGCCGCCCCCACACTCTCTGCCTCCTTTGTGTTAGGCAAGCTGGGAGTAAGACCCTCGGTGGAAGCATTAAACCCTCTGAACAGGCAATGCTCTGTTCGCACTTAAGTCCTTCTCTCGCTTTAAACCATCCACTTTACTGCCTTTCTTACAAACAACAACTCTTCAAATGATAAATGCACTAAATGTTTCTTCCGAAAATTTATCTCTTTAAGGCTATACCGCTCTTTGATGTTAGAAAAATCATTGAAATAAAAATTTTATTGGTTCTAATCAAAATATCCAAAAATCTAAGTACATGCTTCATTCCTAATTTTAATTCTGCACAATTTGAACCCTATTTCAAGTCCCTACTACAATAAATATGACAACTATTTCAATACAACGAGTTTTATCGTTGTATTGAAATGGAGCATGTACTATTTATCATAAGAAGTTGAAATATGGCTCATGAAAAATGTGCAAAATTAAAATTGTGAATGAAGCCTGTAATTAGATTTTTGATATCTTGCTTGGAACTTTGGTTTTTCCTAACCTCAAAGGGCGGTAGAGCCTTAATTAGATGCATGATCAACAAAGAACGAAATTTAGTTTTTCTAAAACATGAGTTTCTTTAAACAAGCATAATCAAAATGAACACCTTAAGATAACCTAATTGGAACATTTACTGAGAAAGTTTATATAATTACCAACAAAAGTATTAAGGAAAGTTAATTATTTGTTACATAAAACTAAATCATCATAGGCATGCAATCATGCAAACTCAACTCGCATACAACTCCATGTAAGCGATTGCATCAAAACAAACTTCCCTTTGCATGGTAGAGATCCCTCAAGTTTCATTAATTTATCTCAAACCGTTCAAAAGTTAAGAGTAGGGGGGAGACTTTTTGACCACCCTGTATGTATGTCCTTTGGAAGATCTAGGCACTTCATAGGCTGTTGTGCCACAAAGTTTTTTAGTTTGTTAAGGTATTGTCATAGTAGTGAAATTTGATTTTATAAATTTACACCCTTTATAGCCCAGTCGCCATTTACTTTGGACCTTCACTTATGACCATGCACATTTACAGAGCCTAAACTATAGTTTTGACTCATTTGTTTAAAAAATGATAAATGTTAGTCCTTTTTAATCATTTAAGTCTTTTTCCTCAGAAAAACCTAGTTTTTTGAGATAGGAGAATGTGGACTACACCAATAAAATTATGGAAAGTTTTTATTAATGTTCTTTANTAGATGCATAGGTTTATAAGAATGTAATATGTTAATTTTAATCTTATAATACAATTCGATATGTTTTTAAATTAAAAAAAAACGACTCTAAAGTGATTTATTTTTCTTTCTCCGAACTGTTACATAAACATATACTTAGAGAATTACATAATAAGGACAAGAATGCCCCAAGAGAAAGAAATATCATTTTTTCATCATTTTATAATTTTTTCAAAATAAAATTAATCAACTATTACGTAACAAAAAATGATTTATTTATTGAAAATTCTTGATTGATAAATTGGTATTTTTTTCGTTTCAATGAGTTATAAAGTGAAATTAAGTGAAGTAGAAATAACTTAATTTGTTATGAATCGTATATATTTTCATATTGTTTTTGAATTATGTAACAATCAAATTAAATCTACAGATAATGGAAAATTCAAGTCAAACGGAGGGTTAAAAAAAAAATATCAATATTATATATTTGATTATAATTATTATTCTATAGTTGATTGACTTTATATCTTGCCATTTGGTCATTTGAACTCTTTGGTTACATAACTTTGTAGTGTTTTAAATATAAAATAACTTAAAATATCTCATTAAATAATAATTTCCTTGTTCTTCTGCGTCCTGATTAACACAAAACTAGGTTTAGCACATGATGAAAGCATCAGAAACTTTTGTTATCAGCGCGATTTAATTATTATAAGTTTGAAATATTTCACGGTTCGGATTCGAACCGTCAATAGCGGCATCGACATAAAAGTATTTTTTGACGGGTGCTTAATCACTAGCTAAGCTGATTAACAGCTCCTTATTAATCAACAATTATGTACTAGTGTCGTATCCTATCACTAGCTCCCTAATAAGAAATTGATAAATACATTGAGGCAGATAGGAAATCATAAGAGTATTTACTATTGCTTCCGAGCTTACAGAAGGTAACGAAAGCATTATCTAATGGAGAAAGAAATTTCTTTTTGCCTTCGAATTCCATAATGCATAGACAAAATTCCGTTTCAGACATCAGGGAAAATTTTTGAGATTCACTTTTGGCTCACTGTTGGTCTCATATTAATTTTTTCCTTTAGTGCCTTTTTTATTAACACCTATAAGTGCTTTAAAGATATATATTTTAACAGTATTCATCCGATTATTAAGAAATTTGGGTAATTTGTCGAAGGCAGCTCAAAAAGTCCAACAGCCTCACTCTCAATTCCAAGTGGACTCACATTATTTTTATTCTTACTCATTCACTTTCTCTTCTTCCTCTCGGTGTAGAGAATTTACACAAAGATTTGCAGTCACTTCTGTCCTGTTCTTTTGGTCACAGTTTGAGACCAGGTGATTCCTTTCTCCCTGAAGATGTTGGAGATGTTATCTTTCCAGGTAACGTTTCTTCTTCTACTGGGGCGTCGGACGTCAATGCGTACCTCCAGAGCTTGTCGAGGGAAATACTCCTCTCTCATTCTTTGCCCATGTCCAAACCATCTTAGTCTATTTATATTGACTACCTGAATCATAAGTGTGGTCACAATGTTGCTGATTCCTAACTCTGTCTTCTGATTTTTCCAGCTACAGACCGCAGGTATCTCATCCCCTGAGCTTGCAATCTACTTTCTAGTTTGTTTGTGAGTGCCCAGGATTCAGAACCATAGAATAGATAGGTGGACTTATACACCGCCATATAGTATTGCTGGAAATTTCCTGCTTTTTCAGGAACTTGTGGATTACTGCATAGAACATCCTTCCGACTGCAGTCATTCGGCTACTGATTTCCGTGTTCTGTTTCCCATCCATGCTAATTTCCACTCATAAATACTTTAAATTTTCCACTTGATTTAGCTGCTCTCTCTTGCACAAATAGGACACGAGAAAACACTTATTATTATATTATTAGAGTTATATTTTTAGAGTATACGTATATAAAAGTCTTCTGTAGGATTTTCAGAATGCCCTAAAAAAGTTGTATGTTGATTTTGAAAATCTTTACCAAGACTTAAAAAATAAAATAGAAGTAACATCTAGTTTTGATATAGTAACGCACAAATATTTAGAAGAATGGGGACAAACTCAATTAAAATATATTATCTAAAAGATAAATATAACTATTGGAGAAGAGGACCAATAAATATGTTAATTGAAGCGAGCGAAGCAAGCTTATTATTCATGTTACCATTTTTACTCTTGGCAATATATGTTTGTCGTTCTCTTTAAGCCATTACTATGATAACAGTATCAAATGACTTTATCAATTTTAGCCGTGTTAATTCCTCCTCTGTTTCGCGTATTCCTCCTTAATCCTTTTTCTAATCTCTCCTTCTACCCTAAATTGTTGGCTAATTATATTCTAAAAACTTGATATTTATATTACACTTTATTCATTTTATATTACTCATGTTACTCTGTTTTGTTCCTCTCACTTGTGGCCTGTGTTTGGCTGTTGAGAGCACTGTAAAATTAATAAATAAATATAATTATATTTCAAAGAACAAGTGCTATGTCTGTCTGTCTGTCTGTGTCTTTAAGTAACTTAAGTAAAAGTTAACTGGTAAGAGGGAATTTGGTATACATGTTCACACATAGCCCAGGTTAAGTTCACTGGACTGATGTCCGTTATCCGTATAATCCTTCCAGTGATGCGTGACCTTTTAATATATAATTGGATTTTATGGACGTGAGATAGTCTTTTCATGTCCATCTTTACTTTCATCTATTCGAGGGAACATTTTTAAAACTTTTTTATTAGTTAACTAGGTCTATTGTTTAAGCGAGCAAGTCAGTGTTGAAATAAATCATTACATGAAAGTTTATTTGATTTATATTTCTTGTTTTCCCACTGGGAATCCTAACTGACTGTTTGTTCCGGTTGTTAAACTCTTTGCAGTAATGGAGGTAAGGTAAGAATGGAGGGGCTCGAAGTAATGGAGGACTGGCTACGAGCGGACCATGTAACCCACGAGTTACTATGGAAACACCACGCCGTGTCGGCCTCTAATCTAACCTTTAGCTTTTCCTTACCGCTACATAACCGCCATATTATACAACTCTTATGTCTAACATAAACAACTTAGCAATGTTACGTTACCAATGTCAACAAGTTTCTTCTATTATGTTGTTACTTTAAGAATTTCCTAAGAAGAACACTAACATTAAAACACCTACATGACGCATTTCCTTTAACAAAAAATAGGAAAAATGAACCCCCTTAAATTTCAACCCCTAGTTTTTTTAGAGGTAATTTTTTAGTGATACTTGATAATTTACCCGTGTTTCGAATATTACCCATAACATAACTGTAAGTTTCAAATTCTTATGTTGAGCGTTGAGTACTTTCGGTGATTAGGTGCCTTGTGGACAGATTAGTGCATGAATGTATAAAGGATCCTCGTTTTGCCAACGGTTTATGTTGAGTACTTTCGATAGGTGCCTTGTAGACAGATTAGTGCATGAATGTATAAAGGATCCTCGTTTTTCCAACGGTTTACATTGAGTACTTTCGTTATGTGCGTTGTAGACAGACTAGTGCATGAATGTATAAGGATCCTCGTAGTTCCAACGGTTTATGTTGAGCACTTTCGTTAGGTGCGTTACAGACTGATTAGCGCATGAATGTATAAAGGATCCTCGTTTTGCCAACGGTTTATGTTGAGTACTTTCGTTAGGTGCGTTACAGACTGATTAGCGCATGAATGTATAAAGGATCCTCGTTTTGCCAACGGTTTATGTTGAGCACTTTCGTTAGGTGCGTTACAGACTGATTAGCGCATGAATGTATAAAGGATCCTCGTTTTGCCAACGGTTTATGTTGAGTACTTTCGTTAGGTGCGTTACAGACTGATTAGCGCATGAATGTATAAAGGATCCTCGTTTTGCCAACGGTTTATGTTGAGCACTTTCGTTAGGTGCGTTACAGACTGATTAGCGCATGAATGTATAAAGGATCCTCGTTTTGCCAACGGTTTATGTTGAGTACTTTCGTTAGGTGCGTTACAGACTGATTAGCGCATGAATGTATAAAGGATCCTCGTTTTGCCAACGGTTTATGTTGAGCACTTTCGTTAGGTGCGTTACAGACTGATTAGCGCATGAATGTATAAAGGATCCTCGTTTTGCCAACGGTTTATGTTGAGTACTTTCGTTAGGTGCGTTACAGACTGATTAGCGCATGAATGTATAAAGGATCCTCGTTTTGCCAACGGTTTATGTTGAGCACTTTCGTTAGGTGCGTTACAGACTGATTAGCGCATGAATGTATAAAGGATCCTCGTTTTGCCAACGGTTTATGTTGAGTACTTTCGTTAGGTGCGTTACAGACTGATTAGCGCATGAATGTATAAAGGATCCTCGTTTTGCCAACGGTTTATGTTGAGCACTTTCGTTAGGTGCGTTACAGACTGATTAGCGCATGAATGTATAAGGATCCTCGTTTTGCCAACGGTTTATGTTGAGTACTTTCGTTAGGTGCGTTACAGACTGATTAGCGCATGAATGTATAAGGATCCTCGTTTTGCCAACGGTTTATGTTGAGTACTTTCGTTAGGTGCGTTACAGACTGATTAGCGCATGAATGTATAAGGATCCTCATTTTTCCAACGGCTTATGTTGAGTACTTTCGGAGATCAGGTGCGTTTTATACAGAAAAGCTCATGGATGTATAAGGGTCTTCGTTTTGCCTCGACTCATTTGATCGAATTGGAGTTGTCGTAGTTAAGATTAATTAAACCTGATTTTAATTAAAACCAATATAAAATTAGTAGTAGTTGCTAATGTTGATCAGTTTGCTGATTATGACCAACTAATCGGATCTAAACAACGATGTTTTGAAGTTTTATACAAAGAAGTTAAATAAATATATCGTTGCATTATTAAAATATGATTACTTTATCTTAATCTTAACTCAATTGATAATGTTGATCAATTTACTGATCATGACCATTTGAAGTGGTAGAAGTCAGTTGGTTTTAAAATTATGTTTAGTATAATTCACATCAAGATAAATCTATTTCTGTATTTATCAAATATGTGATTACGCACAAAACATTATCTTCTTATATAAATGTTTGATGGTAGATGTCTATGAAAATTTTACGTTGAGTATTTTGGTGCCTAGGATTGATTACACTAATCTGTTATCGAGAAATACTGATTTTTTTCATCTGAAGTCAATCTAGTCGTAACGGAAAAAGTTGAGCTGAAGTTATTATTTGATTTGATTGCACTGTTTGCGGGCTATTATTGGGATACCTCGGAGAAATCAGAAGCTATGAAGTGGAGTGAGTGCGGTATCAGCGGGGTATTGTTTGTTGAAAGATTGATGGAGGAGAATGTCTGGGAGTTATGGATGGAAGGCCGAGGCACCGCCGACAGGCAGGGAAGGCCGCCAGGCAGGCAACTCAACTCCTCACGGACCGCTACCTCCCCGAGGTAATCAGCAGCTACTGTTCTCTTTACTTATTCATCTTGGGATTTCCCAAGCTTTCGGTTACCAAACCTTTTCCCTCTTTCTGCAATATTACAGCTTTTCTCTCATCCCCCTCCCCGCTATTTTCCACAACTTTTCACATATTATTAACCTTTCCATATACTGTGTGGAAGCACAACAAATTTATACTTAAAATATTATTTGTATCACTTCCTAAAACTCTTAACTATAATGCATAGTATAAGTGCATACTTCTATAATGCATATCATCAGTGCACAATTCTATAATGCATAGTATCGGTGCATAATTCTATAATGCATCCTAAAATTCTTTTAACTATAATGCGTGTATATAATTCATGGAATAATTCCATAATACAAAGTATTAGTGTATAATGTATGACGTAATTGTATAAAGCATATCATATTTGATGATGCCTAATATTAGAGTAGGTGGGAGGTGGTTAGAGGTGGTACCACCTCTAACCTATACTGCATTGCCTATAGTTGTGCAAGAATATTATCAGTGTTTGGCATGGGACAGTTGTACGTACCATGAATAGTATCAGTGTTTAAGAAGGTATACCATAGTATTATACAACCATGCATGACATAGATGTTTAAGATTTTTAAGAAAGTTAAATAAAATATATATTAATGGGTCATAACAAATAAAATATCATTAAAGTGTGCAAGGAATTTACTATTTTCTTTGACCTCCGATGAAGATTGCAGAATCTGTTTGTAGTTGGCTATTTTGATTTGATGGGGTTAAATGGCTTATTAGGGAAAACTCGGTTGTCTCTAAATTACTTCTTAAGTAAACCAGTATTTATTTTTTTATTTCTTTTTAAAAAATGACGATGACATGGTTTTATGGTCTATTTATATCAGACCCATTTATGGGGACGTTCCCTGTATGGGGCTTAGATACAGACGGTGGTTTGACGTACCCGCCACGTTCACGCTCCGCCCTGTCGAAAGCTAAACCAGAGCACGAGTGATGTAAACTATTCGGGGCTGTTTAGGATCAGAGCTTTTTGTACTATAGCCAGAATTACGAATTAATTCAATAAGTCTTTTTTCGTTATCTTAAAGAATGGGTGAGTCTTATCTTAAAGTCTGGAGTAACAGGTTCTCAACAATGTGAAACAGTTGATTTCTTACTTTTACAAATTTTCTAGGGCTTCAAAACAAGGTGATTGATTGAAAAAAAAGACTTTCAGTTACCAGTAGAACTTTCCGAGCGTTGTACAAGCCGCCCAATAAATCCTAAAATTTTATCTTTATAACTATCCCCGGTCCGTTCTAACATTTTATATAGATCTTTATAGATATTTGTAATGTTTTTAAAAAAAAACTGATGACTGGTTTTTACATTGTCATAGGGTATATATAATCTGTGCAAGTTTCAGCTTTTTAGGTAGATAGGAAGTGGGTCAAATTTAGATTTAAAGATTTGGAGGCAAGAAACAAATTACTAATACACAAAACAAGTAATGTTAACATGCGTGTAAAAATAATGCGTGTAAAAATTGAAAGTATTTAAATAGGAAAATTAAATGAATTATTCATTCAGATAATTTCTTAAGGCCCGTTAACACGTTCAAGCTAATTGCACAAACCTGGCTTGTACAAGCCAGGTTTGTGCAAGTAAATCGTTGCGTGTAAACACAGGCATAAAGTTTGCGCAAGCCAAAATGTATGTCTATTTCATTCAAGCCATTTGCACAAACTGGCTTGCGCAAACCAGTTTGTGCAAATGGCTTGAGCGAGTAAACCGTGCTTTAGGATTAAGTTGAATTAATTGTGCTATATTATTTAAATATTATATTTCTTACAAGAAGGATCTTCAAACAGGAAGTGATAAGCTTATCAAAAGATGTTTTTTTATTGCTTCTAGAAACAAATACGTAAACAAAAAAATCAAAATAAAGAAAATGCATTTTTAAATATGCACAAGTGATGTCAAGTAAATATTTAAATACAACAAAATCAATTATAATTCACACAGATATTTCTTAGGATTAAGTTGAATTATAACTGTTCAATATTATTTAAATGTTAAATACATAGAATAGAATAGAATAGATTTTTATTTGTATAAAAACATAAGTTTTGTACAAATGGAGTCGCTTTTGTTTACATTTTTTTTTTTTTTTTTTTTTTTTTTTTTTTTTTTTTTTTTTTTTTTTTTTTTTTTTTTTT
>KZ652008.1:160762-170777 GCA_001010745.2 Gerris buenoi | reverse complement strand
TCTGCGGGACATAGCTTGGCAATAGGCGTTCGAAAAAAACAAACCGGTGGAGAGCGGCCCTGTAGCACCAAAAATGGTGGACAATGTGATTTTCGTGATCCTGAGTACAGAATTAGTTAGTATACCAAAAATTAAGTTGATGTTAGTTTGTCTCTTGACAGGCGACCACGTTTATTTTTAGTAATATTTGAATAACTAACCTATCAAATGTGAAAATAACATCAACTTGATTTTTGGTCTACTAACTAATTCTGTACTCAGGATCATGAAAATCACATTGTCCACCATTTTTTGTGAGTCATGGCTGCTCTCCACCGGTTTGTTTTTTTCGAACGCCTATTGCCAAGCAATGTCCCGCAAACGAACTTAGCCGACCACATATTCTTAAAAGGCGCTAAAAGATTGACTTGTATACAAAATTCTAGCTTGATGTTAGTCAGACACTTTTTTGCACGCTATCTCCTGGACTAAAAGAGGTGTGAAATACAATAATCTACATTCAATCCTAAAAGAGGTGCGAAATACAATAATCCACATTGAACCTTGTGAAAGAGATGTGAAATTTAATAATCTATATATTCAATCCTTGGAGAGATAATAAATTTAATAGTTACTTTTCTCAACTTTGGACTGTAAATTTGAATTGAATTAGTAGAAGAGGTTCAATGTTAAACATAACGGATCTAGTCACCAAATACATTTTTTTTCCTCTCATTTACCTTCTAACTACGATTCTTTAAATAAATATGTTAAGTTAAAAAAAGAAGATAATTTTGTACAGTTGAATTACTAGACTATAAACTAATGTGAAATCTCGACAAGATGGTTTTGAAACAATTAAAATTTTGTTTCATGGGTGGCCTTTTCACAGTATAAAACTCAAGACGAAATAAAAATACTAATTTAGTGAATTAGTTACGAAGGAAATGAGTTTGTAAGTAGGAGTAGATAGGCTTCAGTTAGGAACTATGCTGTCGGGTGTCATCCAAGGAGAACTAATTGGACTCTTATTCTTCTTTTTGTTTTTACAACCTAGGCCTGTCGTTCTTTTTGACTCTGAACGGATTTTAACTCCGGTCTTCTGTCACAAGTTTTCTTGTGATATTTGATTCTATTTAGCAGATGACGTTCATTGCTTAAGAGTTTTGTAATTAGTGTTTATTTCTAACTTGTCACAACTATCAGTTATAGTAACATAGTTTTAAGGGAGGAATACATTTTTTTCTTTTTGTACATTGTGTTTGGTACTTCTTTAGATGGTTACTCCCCTGTGTTTTTTTAGATTATAAATCACTTTGACTAAATAACTATTAAGACAAAGGTATATTTAGTCCAATGTACTTTAGGACAAAGGAATATCACACTTATGTTTTTATAAGAGGAGTAACCATCTAAAGAATAATACTCCGTATACCTTCTTTAGATGGTTACTCCCCTTTGTTTTCTNCCTTTATGCTAACAAGATCATTTGGATTAAAAGTGTGGAGACTCTATAGTAACTTTGTTGCAAAAATGTGGGATTTTAAGAATAGCACGGAAAATTTTCATGGAAACCTTTACTGATTTAAACAAAATTTTAAAGGTCTTAACAAAAAGAATGAAAGCAGCTAAAACTAGAATTTTCTATGTCGATTCTATCCGAAATGGCGGCTGATATTCTAATTTACTTTGGTCAATTTTGATTTGCCGCCAATTTGGATATGTTTGAGATAGTATTTTGCTGTTCTTATTATTTTATCAATACCTTTAAAATGCAAGGAGTCTCTCAGTAAGGGATTCTTTTAAAAATTATTGAGCTGGCTCAATCCAAAGCTGGAAAATCCTAAATTTGGGGAGGGGAATAAGTTGTCTCATACACTAAGTAATTTTTTCTTCGCTTATACACTAAACATTTATAGAGATTTTCCGACACTTTTGACTAACCCAAAATATATCTGGCTAAAATGGTTTAATAAATGGTAAATATCTGACTCTCGTAGGTTTTAATCCCTCGGCTGCAAAATATAGTAAAATATGTGCAAATCGGTCTTTTATAGGATTTCTTAAAGGCGCTCAACCATATTTAACTGGACATTTTTAAATTAATTTTAACTGTCATGAGGTTATTACGACTCATTACGTTAACTAAAGCTTTGTATTATATTTATTTTATAAATAAATTTATGAATGAACTAAGAAGACTTTTATATTCAATAAATTCTGTCAAATTTTCCAAAGATAATAATTTAAAACCATTTGTCAATAAATCTTCAAAATCAATTGACCCTTCAGCTATAAATTATACATAAAAAAAAACCATTTATATTGTTTAAAAGCGACACCACATAGTCCAGTCAACCATCTATGGATGAATATTGTGAAATTGGGTGTTCCAATTTGATGTCTACCTTGTCTTTTTCCTCGTATCTGTTTCCTTTTTTTTCCCAAATAAAAATAAAGTAAATTGGTCTCTTTTTCCTAGAAGAGTTGAGACGGTTCTGAAGGAAAATGACACAAACTCTTTGACTCCAAGATGTTCTTTTCTTCAGTGTATCAAACAACTCAAAATCCTTTGTCTGTATAAAGTCACTGACGATTTATCACACCTTCCATCCGCCAATTTTTCCTCCTTTTTCTCATGTTGTCATCCCACTTAAGGAAAAAAAGACACAGGAGTGCGATAACAAGGCAAACCCTGAATAAAGGTGAAAATTCCTTCAAGAGACTTTTCCTCCAAAAAAATTTTCTTTTGTTATTTCATAGGAAAAGACAAAACATTTGTTTTCGCTCTATTTCCACGGATTTCTTTGTGATGTAGCACCTTTTTATTCTTAACTATTTTCATATTTATATCTACATATATATATACTAAATAATTGACGTCCATTGTTGCGAAGTGAATTGCACGAAATGCGATAGATATGTATATACATAAATACCCATATACAAACTATGGGTTCACGCTTTGAAGTCAGAAAAATATAAAATGGAAGACTGAATTTTATTTATTTGCACATAGTGCTTCCAGTTTACTTTTTATTTACATTTTTCCTCTAATTTTAGTTTCAATAACAACAATTATTAACTTTTGTGTTAAAAAAAAGTAAGTAAGTAATAATTATTTTGGCACACAGTTTTAATAAATTATTTCAAATGTAAATGAAAAAATATGAAATATTTGCAGAATTAGTCATTTTTCTTCCGAGAGAACAAAATGTAAGTGGAAGGATTGAGATAATCGTGATACACTTTATTTTGTTTCTAAATTCAAACAACAACCATTACAAGTTTCCGATTTAAGCAACTTTTGTTTCTAAATCCAAATCTCAATCATTTCACGTTTCAGATTCAAGAAACTTTTATTTCTAAATCCAAACCTTAACCATTACTTGTTTCAGATTCAAGGAACTTTTGTCTCTAAATCCAAACCTTAACCATTACACGTTTCAGATTCAAGGAACTTATTCTATACTATACATACATATCTCCAACTCTCCGATCGTTTCAATGTAAAAAAAAAGAATTGTTTTGAACGACAAAATTTTGCATCTTCCTCTTAACTTAAATGCTTTACGTAAGCCTCCAACAGCATTATTCCTGATTGGATCTAAATTGATAAAAGTAAATTAGTTACTCATTTTGAATAGGATCGATGTTGAGACCTCTAGTTTGCTGTTATTTTTCTTTTATCTAAGTTCTCTAGTTCCAATTATACGAAAAAAAAAAAAAAAAATCAACGAAGATCGATGAAGCGTTTGGATTCACTCGGTACTACTAATATCCGTTTAGTGGTGTTTAATAATAGATCGCGTATTTACTGCATATGCGTAAATGTTTACATTTAAAATTAAATAATGCCAGATCTACTGAAGACAACTTACCAAACCTAAAACCCAAGCATATCAACCTCCTTTCAAATTAGGATTTTGAATGGTGACTTTTAGGATTATGACTGATACTTTCAATTATCCTTCATCTTGTTAAGTTTTTGTGAGAAACGGGAAAACGACTTATTTTTATACCTCCGAATTAAAAAAAAAAAAAACCTTTACAGAAATCCTTTTCTGAATCAGGAAACATTAGGAAAGTGTCAATAATTTAGAGAACCACCATATTTTAAATACTAAATAATGATGGCTGTTATTTTTGAAAGAAAACGCAGATAGTCCCATATTAATTTCAACTCTCTGCGCACATTTGATATTGAATAAAAATAAATGTGACTTTATGAGGAATCGAAGAGTAGGTCCAAACAACTTTAGGGCACATATTATTTATTTTTTAAAAAACACAGCTCTTTGAAAAACTGTAATTCACTCAAATTAGATAAATCTCTATAATAATTTCCAATTTAACGTTGGTTCTGTCAAAATTGGGCACAATTCCAAATAAACAAGAGATTGAATTTTAAACTAGCTCAATTTATTTTATATTTTATTTATTTATCTGATATTTAAATGTTATATTTCGTTGAATGGTTTCTCGTTTAGATACGCGGTCCTAGTTAAACACAGTTTGATATTGCTTCTCCACAGCTTCGTGATGTTTCGGTCTTAATACACGAGATAGACGATATACGACGAGAATGAATCCCAAGTCTGAAATTAGACACACGTATATAAACTAAACGACATCTAAAAACCCCTCTCACGGTTTTCCTAACTCCCGACTAATTGCCTTGTTATCTGTCTCAACTCTGAAAGCGAAACTTTTTTTAAAATGAATTAAAACCGACTTTCTACAAATTGGCTAGAGAGGCCCATGTTGTGGAGGTGTATTTATAAATATTATGCGTACCCAGACTGAGAAATGAAAAAATAAAATAAATCTCAGACTTCAGTAAATTGTTCATTTCTCTAGTTCCAATTATACGAAAAAAAAAAAAAAAAAAATCAACGAAGATCGATGAAGCGTTTGGATTCACTCGGTACTACCCTGATATCAAATTCAAAACAACACTAGTATGTATGTAACGAGAAAAACCCTCATCATAATGCAGAATTTCCTAGTCATAACTACTGGAAAGCACTTTTGTTAAATCCTGTACGTAAAGGATTGTCAACATTTCTTATGGCATTACAGTTATTCGCAACTTAAAATCAATTCAAACGCGTTTCTACTTGTCAAAACTGGAATTCAAAACACTTTATTGATCCCTAAACTATTTTTGATGTAATTTTGTTTAAATAATCCTTGAAAGAATAGTCTCTTCACGGAACCAGTTTTTGCTTGGAGAGACTATTCTTTTGACATTTCATGATGATCTCCACTAACGCTTCATACTTACTGTAATTTACTTACTTAATTTACTTGTTAATATTTGCATGAAGAATGGGCTTCATAATTTTCAGTTTACCTAAAGCATATTTTTACCAATGTTTCCTACAGCAACATGAGAATGAGGTGATTCGATGACATCGGGAAACTTCTCAGGGTCTCTCGTTGCTACCGATTATTCTATACTATACATACATATCTCCAACTCTCCGATCGTTTCAATGTAAAAAAAAAGAATTGTTTTGAACGACAAAATTTTGCATCTTCCTCTTAACTTAAATGCTTTACGTAAGCCTCCAACAGCATTATTCCTGAATGGATCTAAATTGATAAAAGTAAATTAGTTACTCATTTTGAATAGGATCGATGTTGAGACCTCTAGTTTGCTGTTATTTTTCTTTTATCTAAGCCAAGACCGTTTTCAATGAAGTGTCACACATTTTTTTCATCAATATTGTTTTAGCTATTGCCAAAATTACCAATTGTTGGGCCTTAAAAAATCCCCCTTTATGCTAACAAGATCATTTGGATTAAAAGTGTGGAGACTCTTTAATAACTTTGTTGCAAAAATTTTGGATTTTTAAGAATAGCACGGAAAATTTTCATGGAAACCTTTACTGATTTAAACAAAATTTTAAAGGTATTGACTAAAAGAATGAAAGCAGTTAAAACTAGAAGTTTCTATGTCGATCCTATCCGAAATGGCGGCTGATATTCTAATTTACTTTGGTCAATTTTGATTTGCCGCCAATTTGGATATGTTTGAGATAGTATTTTGCTGTTCTTATTATTTTATCAATACCTTTAAAATGCAAGGAGTCTCTCAGTAAGGGATTCTTTTAAAAATTATTGAGCTGGCTCAATCCAAAGCTGGAAAATCCTAAATTTGGGGAGGGGAATAAGTTGTCTCATACACTAAGTAATTTTTTCTTCGCTTATACACTAAACATTTATAGAGATTTTCCGACACTTTTGACTAACCCAAAATATATCTGGCTAAATAAAATGGTTTAATAAATGGTAAATATCTGACTCTCGTAGGTTTTAATCCCTCGGCTGCAAAATATGGTAAAATATGTGCAAATCGGTCTTTTATAGGATTTCTTAAAGGCCCTAAACCATATTTAACTGGACATTTTTAAATTAATTTTAACTGTCATGAGGTTATTACGACTCATTACGTTAACTAAAGCTTTGTATTATATTTATTTTATAAATAAATTTATGAATGAACTAAGAAGACTTTTATATTCAATAAATTCTGTCAAATTTTCCAAAGATAATCATTTAAAACCATTTGTCAATAAATCTTCAAAATCAATTGACCCTTCAGCTATAAATTATACATAAAAAACCATTTATATTGTTTAAAAGCGACACCACATAGTCCAGTCAATAATCTACGGATATTGTGAAATTGGGTGTTCCAATTTGATGTCTACCTTGTCTTTTTCCTCGTATCTGTTTCCTTTTTTTCCAAATAAAAATAAAGTAAATTGGTCTCTTTTTCCTAGAAGAATAGACGGTTCTGAAGGAAAATGACAGAACCTCTTTGACTCCAAGATATTTTTTCTTCAGTATATCAAACAACACAAAATCCTTTGTCTGTATAAAGTCACTGACGATTTATCACACCTTCCATCCACCATTTTCCCTTCTTTTTCTCATGTTGTCATCCCACTTAAGGAAAAAAACAACACAGAAGTGCGATAACAAGGCAAACCCTGAATAAAGGTGAAAATTCCTTCAAGAGACTTTTTCTCCAAAAAAAAATTTCTTTTGTTATTTCATAGGAAAAGACAAAACATTTGTTTTCGCTCTATTTCCACGGATTTCTTTGTGATGTACCACCTTTTATTCTTAACTATTTTCATATTTATATCTACATATATATATACTAAATAATTGACGTCCATTGTTGCGAAGTGAATTGCACGAAATGCGATAGATATGTATATACATAAATACCCATATACAAACTATGGGTTCACGCTTTGAAGTCAGAAAAATATAAAATGGATGACTGAATTTTATTTATTTGCACTTTGTGCTTCCAGTTTACTTTTTCTTAACATTTTTCCTCTAGTTTTAGTTTCAATAACAACAATTATTAACTTTTGTGTTCTAAAAAAAAAGTAAGTAAGTAATAATTATTTTGGCACACAGTTTTAATAAATTATTTCAAATGTAAATGAAAAAATATGAAATATTTGCAGAATTAGTAATTTTTCTTCCGAGAGAACAAAATGTAAGTGGAAGGATTGAGATAATCGTGATACACTTTATTTTGTTTCTAAATTCAAACAACAACCATTACAAGTTTCCGACATAAGCAACTTTTGTTTCTAAATCCAAATCTCAATCATTTCACGTTTCAGATTCAAGAAACTTTTGTTTCTAAATCCAAACCTCAACTATTACTTGTTTCAGATTCAGGGAACTTTTGTCTCTAAATCCAAACCTTAACCATTACACGTTTCAGATTCAAGGAACTTTTGTTTTTTAATCCAAATCTCAACCATTACACGTTTCAGATTTAAGGAACTTTTGTTTTTTAATCCAAACCTCAACCATTACACGTTTCAGATTCAGGGAACTTTTGTTTCTAAATCCAAACCTCAACCATTACACGTTTCAGATTCAGGGAACTTTTGTTTCTAAATCCAATCCTCAACCATTACACGTTTCAGATTTAGGGAACTTTTGTTTCTAAATCCAAACCTTAACCATTACACGTTTCAGATTCAAGGAACTTTTATTTCAAAATCCAAACCTCAACCAATACGCGTTTCAGATTAAGGGAACTCAAAGTTTGTCAATAGATAATCAATTTCATATTGCTCACCCTTCTGCGCACATTTCTCCCTCCCACGTATGCGCACAACCAAATGTTTTAGTTACATCATATTTTGACATTTATTATCCTATTATACTATATTCTCACTCTTGTGCATTCGTTCAATGGTGAGACCCGAGGTAAATATGTAGCACAAATTCGCAGAAATTTATCGTATGTACTCTGTAGTACTCCTTTAGAAACACTTATTAAAAATACAAAACATTCCTTCTGTGAAATAGTATATTTTATGGATTCATACTGGTTGATTCTTTTGAATTTCCTTACTGCTTTCATAATGATATGTATAAATTAAAAATTTATCTTTCTCGCAGTATTTCATGAGAATATGAGAAAACTATGTCCCGAAATCCTCTGACAAACTTTATCATTTAAAATAACTTTATTAATTTTTATTCCTAGTCCCATAAACACATTATAGTTTTATACAATTTTAAATTACAACTTCTTTGCAGCCTTTTGATTTTTTAACGAGAAAGTGTTAGTCGTAGACAAATAATTAATCAGTCAATCATCAATAAGGTTGTTAAATGCTATAGATCCCCAACCACTTTTAGCTTTTTAATAAGATGGTTTTAAAAATGTGTCCTCACAGCAATGAAAAAGTTATTTCACATTATAGAAAAATATGATCGTCAATTGATCAATTAGCATTGTAGGTATATTATTACCACTAGCATAGAGATATGTGTATTGTTAAACCTTTTCTCAACTCAAACAACATTTATCAACCTCTAAGTATCTGAAACATTCTCTTACTATCTCTAACCTCTTCTAACCAACTCAAACATCATTTATCAACCTCTAAGTATCTGAAACATCCTCTTACTATCTCTAACCTCTTCTAACCAACTCAAACAACATTTATCAACCTCTACTATCTCTAACCTCTTCTAACCAACTCAAACAACATTTATCAACCTCTACTATCTCTAACCTCTTCTAACCAACTCAAACAACATTTATCAACCTCTACTATCTCTAACCTCTTCTAACCAACTCAAACAACATTTATCAACCTCTACTATCTCTAACCTCTTCTAACCAACTCAAACAACATTTATTAACCTCAAAGCATCTCTAACCATCATATAACAATTTTAAACAACATCTAACAACCTCTAACCAACTTCAACCATCTCTAACTATCTCTAGAAATATTTAACTGCTTTTAACTATCCTCGACCTCCTTTAACTTCATCTATTCTTCTATATCCATCTATAAAATTGTCTAGAATGACGAGATTGTCTATTGCATAGATAATCTAAATTAAAAGAAATTATCAAGTTATTAACTTATCTCTAATTTTAAACTCTTTCATAATTAGAACTCGCTATTAAAAGAAAGTTTTCTTTTAATTTTCTTTGAATAATAAATTCTCATTAGAATTAATGAATCCCACTTCGCGAAAAAAAAAAAGTTAAGTAGAAAAAGAAATTAAAATAATGAGAGATAGGGGAAAATCCGGTCAAGATAAAAAAAACGAGAGCCGAAAGAAAATTTCCAGAAGAAAAAGTTTTCGTTTAAAGTTTTTTTATATTTTTGTTTTCATTGTCACCCCCTATTTTTAATGAAGGGTAATTAAAAAATCTCTTCATTTTTATTAATTAAAATTAAAAATTAGGGATCTCTCTTAAGATTTTTCTGTATTATTCTTTCAAAAGGATAAAGTCTAAAAGAAAATTAAAGATTGCGAAAAGAAAAACTTTTTTTTTTGTTTTTTCCCGGACTTTTTTTTATTGTCAATTGTTTTAAGGTTCGTTAAGGAAATTGGGTTTTCCATCCTCCCTCATCCCATTTTTCTTAAACGAAGCATCCTCATTAAGAAAAACTTTTTGATATACTAAAAAAAAAAAAAAAAAAAAAAAAAAAAAAAAAAAAAAAAAAAAAAAAAAAAAAAA
>KZ652008.1:144247-160325 GCA_001010745.2 Gerris buenoi | reverse complement strand
CATATCTTTTATATAATCGAGTAATGTCCCGACGACGGGCGACGGCGACGGCGACTCACCTCTAAATGATTTAACGTAAAAAATTGATAAGCTATAAGCTGGATTTGAACCAGTGACCTCCAGCTCATTTAGCGAACGCTCTACCACTAAGCCACCCCACTGTAATGAATCGCTTAGCATAAAACTTACTATTTAATCAGTACATATCTATTTAAATATTTTATTATAACTAGCTCTTTTTTTAACCATATTTATTCTGCCCGTTGCCACGGGCATAACTGCTAGTTATATATAGAGAGAGAGGGAATGGTGGAACTGTTTATTGTTAATAGTAGATGAAATTATATTTGAGAATACCTGTCTTGATGAAACTTCAGGAGTTGACCGAAAAAAAATTGAACAAATAAAGCCAAAATTTAAGCCATAGAAACTAGCGTCTACGTGTGACTTTAGTCGCTTGGCACGTCTGCTTGGTCTTGAATTGAGGACAGTATTATGAGGTTATGGGTTCGATTCCTTGCAATGATGCTCTGATTTACTTATAGATGTAATTTAGACAACATGAGATGTAATTATAGCAACAGTGTTAACACGCTGACCTTAAATTAGTACACCAAATTTATCTTCATTGATATACATTGCTCTAGTTTGACCCTCTTCTATCAGTATAGGCAATTTATATTTATTCATTATTCAGTAAATATTTAGTATCTTCGGTTCATTTTAATGCTTAACACTGTACAAAAGTTGGATATTATATTTATTTGAAAGATTGAAAGTTACCTTATGATTGATTAAATAAATTTAATATATTTATTTTTATTTTAGATGAAGAGAAAACTTTATTAAATTAGAAAATTGTTTCTGATAGTTTCAATTTTAGAGTAGTTAGTTCTATTAAGGAATCAAAATTCTCACTTGCGATATTTCATCCATTCCTTGTTCGTTCTCAAGTTGAAATCATTATTTAATTAATTATTGAAAAATAACAGGCTGTTAGAGAAATTGAGGAATGCGCCGGATCATCAGAGAATTTTAGCCTTTCACGTGGATGTACACACTAGAGATTAGGACAAAGTTTGGTTTTTAATGAATTAATTACCGTTGAAAGATGAACATAGATAAATTTTCATTAATAACAGACAATTTAGGATTGAAGACCGAGTCCAGATAAGAAATAAAGCAGCGAGGCAAGCAGAAAATTGGAGTTTAAGGAAGTCAAATAAATTATTGTTACAGTGACGATATCTGGAATAGGATGGGTATATTCAGATCATATAAGGAGTACAACATTTTTGGAAGGAAATTTGATGTGACAGTTGTAAGTGATTATGATAAAATATTTCAGTCTTAAATAAATGTTAAACGGACTTATCAATGTAAATTGCATATCCGAACTTTTGAGTTAATTTACTTTCTTTATATTCGTCTAGGTCTAGAACATAAAGTTAACTGTAATTAATTAGAGTGCATAAACATTTTTTACGCATTAAACTAAACCAAGATTTAAAAAGGTTTAAAGAGAATATCATTATTTTGAGTTTTTTTCCAGGGTATTTAATGTAGTCCGAAGAAATAAGACCTTACATGCATATCCCAGGTGCAATCCTGGTATAACAAACCTTCTTCTAGTTCTCTACACGTACTAAGAAGGCTGACAGACCCCACAGGAAGTACATACCTTAAGGAAAGCAACTTTAGTAAGGTTGGGGCATCGATAGCTGAACATCAATGTTTTCAATGTTTGATATTGAACCGAATTAATAACGATGTTACCCAAAACATTGATGTTTTCGATACATCGACATGGATCCCCAACTCAACAAGCAAAATAAAATGTGCGTGATTCTCACGTATCTCGCATTAGAAGTGAAACTTAAGTTCTAGAAACAGTTGATTTTATTATTTCAGGATTAAGAAATGGTTATGTGGAATTTAATTGAAAAATATAATATTTTTTTCATAGCATTTTAACAAATAATGAAGACGAAACAAGAAATAATATTACATATATTATTATATGTATATAATGTTACGCTTATATACTAATTCTGTTAAATTAAAAAAATCTTCTACATCCGTGGTACAATGGTTAGCACTTACGGCTGCTAAATTAGAGGTCGGTGGATCGAAACTCGTCCTAGTGAAAGATTTTTTACAGCTTAATCAACTCCCGACATAAACTGGCAGTTGATTTACCCATGAAAAATCTTTCACTTAGACGACTCTCGAATCACAAAACTTGGTTACATGCAATTTCGTTTCATCGACAAGATAGTTTACTCCACCACATCTAAAGAAATTTTACTTCACAAAGTCACTGCTTTCTTAACCCATTCGAAAAGAAGATAAAGTGCAATCTTTGAGAACTATAATTTGTAATACTATTACAAATTAATACTAAAAGAATAAGTTATTAAATTAGCTAATTGTTGACTGCAGCTGCAACGACCAGTTTAGCTATTATTGTTTAGCTAGAGTTATTATTTCATTTCTGCAATTCTCTAATCATACTTTGACTAAATATTTTAATGATATAAGCCTGAATAACAATCTATGTAAATATACCGCTGTACGTTTTACTTACCAAATCCATGGCAGATGAAGACTTGCATCGCTTGTGAGTCCGATGTTGGCGAAGGAAGGTCAAGGCCCTGGGAGGAGCATTGATTTAATTCAGCTCATTCTACCCTGTGCTGGACCTTCCATTGCCTACATCGGACTCATGCGATGCAACCTTGCATTGCCAACATCGGACTCACATGCGTGCAACCTTGCATTGCCAACATCGGACTCACATGCGATGCAACCTTCCATTGCCAACATCGGACTCACATGCGCTGCTAGTCTTCATCTGCATTCTCTATCCATATCTTCCTCTATCTATCCCTATTTTTCCTCAAATACTTTCTTTACTGGATTTTTCTCAATCACAATATGATTCTTCATGCCTTAACTACTTAAGCCTATTTTTTTTAAATTTCCAAGACAATATTCTTCATAAAGCGTTCGGAGTTCTGTGTTTGTTTTAATTCTCCATTCTCCATTGTCACTCAGACCTTCAAAGATTTTGCGTACTATTTTCTCTTCCATACTCCTAAATCTCTTTTCATCTGCTTTAGTTAGGGCCATGATTCCAACCCATATAATGATGTCTGGTGAAATAAATTCTAAACATTCGATAAATTCTAATCTCAATATAAACAGTTTCCATCATCGGCTTCAGCATTCGACAAAATAGCGAAATATTGTTTTATTTGTAGTTATTTTGACAGAAGGGATATAGTCTTAATTATGTTTTAAAATTAACCTGGCCGAGATTTGTTTCCAAAAAGAGGAAATAAAGAAAAATAAAAAGAATGTGTCGGTAGTAATTAGTAAAGAAGAGGTGTAGCAAGTCACCAGGGGACCTCCCCTTGAGAGTTATTAGTAGACCCGTCCTCTGTACTTCCCCTAACACTTTATTAAAACAGAAAACCGACCCAGGTCTACCAACCGTTTTGTCATCTCTTCTCTTTCCTGACTAATGGTATCTTGTTAGCCTTTCTAAACTAATTTATTCTCCTTTTTTTCTAATACATGTATGTTTAAGGTTTTTTTTCCTATTTATTTTATTTTATTTATTTTTCTTCAAAAGTCTTAATTTAGATTTACTGCTTGAGTTCAGTTCAGACCGTTATATAAATATGTTTTTATTTTGTTTTAAACTTCTCATTATGTCGTATAAATAAAACAAAAGACAAATACATTATATGGGTATATATATAAATTGCAGTGAGGTTTAGCGAAATTAGAATTCTAATTGAAAGACACAAAGAATAAATCTATTTTATAAGTGAGTACTTAAGCCAATAGATGTGTACAAAAATAAATTTACGATTCATTAATCTTTGTTATTGATTACTGGAAGCTTTAATCCTAGAAAGATACTTATTGAATTATAAAGAGAAGTATTTTGTTAAGCTATGTGTTAAGCCGGGTTCCCACGGGGAGTGAAGACTCTACAGTGGCGCACTAAAGAGTGAACTCGGACCGTCTGAACGTAACGCTGTGAACTCTGCTCTGACGTCACCGGCAGTGAGGATAGTTCACTGCCGCTCACCCTTCATATCAAACATGTTTGATTGTCAGGAGTGAATACTCCTGTCCCCAGCCGTTTCATAGAGCCAACACCTTGTTTTTTTGTTATCTCTCCTCCACCCGCGGCTAGAACCTTTAACTTTTGCTTGTGTTATTATTACTTATTATATATTATACTATATTATATTTTTTGTTAGTTTGCGTGATATTATACTATATTCTTCACGTTGTTTTAAAAGGTAGTAACTATGTCTGTGCCGACTCTAAATGAATTTATGAAAGCAGGCACATGTTGCGTCGGCTTGATGAAGCGGGTGATAACCGTAAGTGAGGCATATGAACTGTTGCGCAGGTCATTTTTTGTTAACATAAAATTTGTCTTTAGAGGAGGTCAAGTGTTTTTTTTTTATATTATGTATCTATAATGTTTTTAATATTAAGTTGACAAGTTAATACATGAAGATCACAAATGTTTAGGGCCTCACTTATCTTCAACACGAATTTTATCTTATGCAATATATTGCCAACGCTTAACTAATAAATTTCATCAGTGATTTATTAAATTAATTTGCTGTCATATTGCAGGACTAAGAAACCCTTCAGCTATAAGCGTTTACTTATCCATGTTATTATAACAACAAAATATAAGTTGCCAGCAACAACAAACAAGTAGTAGTTGTTTATAACCAAGAAAACGAATATAACCAAGAAAAAGGTTACAACCAAGAAAAAGGTTATAAACAAATACAGTCACGTTGATATCGGCGCACGTGAATCGGAAACATGTAAGGCCTAAATATTTCGGTTACCTGGAAGCTGCGTGCGCAACCTGTTGCCTGCTTTCACTGTAGCTAGCCCGCTTTAACTGCGCTGTTAAATTCTCACTCCTGATTTCGGAATTTTATCGGAAGCATGCTGGCCTTACCCTTAATTTGTTCCTGGGGTTTGAGCTGGTTTACCTTCCCCGTATTTCCCATTACATTATATTTCTACCCTTTAAAATTGGACTTTTACCCTTAAAATCTTTTAAGATTTTCAAAAGATTTTTTAAAGAGAACTTAATCTGCCCTTCTCACCTTCCTACTTCAAACCCAATAGTTCCCATTGTGGGATTCACTGATATTTTCTTCCCAAACAATTTTTTTTTTTTTTTTTTTTTTATGTTGCAATTGGGTGAGTGTTTGAATTAAGACAAAATCTTCCAGTCTTTGGATACCATGAGTATTACGACGTACTTAGAAATATAAATATTTTGTGGTATTTGCTAAAAATGTGGCGGGTGTCAAATAATGTCCGCTTCTACGCTTTATTAAATAATTACAATTTAATATTTCAGTAAACTCGTTTAAAGAATTTCTAATTTAAGAAAAAAATTACCCTAGGGAATAAAAATATGTATATTTTTTTCCTTAATCGACTTTTAGACGACCTTTCTTTTTTATATAAAAAAAAAATCAAGTCGTAAAAAGACAAGATGGCCATAAAAACAGATTAGACCATAATGTGGTGCATTATTATTCATTATGGCGTTAGGCGCTAGTTAAGCGAGCATGGTCTAGGGGTATGTCCTCCCGGTGCCGAAGTATGACTGGGTAATGAAGATCTGAGATGCTGCGGAGGTTAAAGAGGCCATCTTAATGTAATATTAATCGAGTTATTAGAGGGGTTTAAGCAGAGGCTAGAGGTTATGTATGAAGAGGTGTGATTATGTATGGCTAAGGGTGTTCTACAGGGTAGTTATGTAGATCCACTTCTATGTATAATAGTGGGTTATGTTGTTTAACTTTATAGCTAACCATTAGATGGTTCAAAACCCTACGGCTATCATTATGCTTAACCATTTTGCTATCCGGCGCTCGCCTTGGAGAGTGCGGAAGAGTGGAGGGACCCCCGTCTTAATGTTATTGAATTATAAATGTGAAAACTGTTGTGGGGGCTGTTTCCCCTTTAGAGCGATGTCGAAGGATGTTCGGATGCTACCGGGAGTAGCAACATCTGCTCCTTGGCTTCTTACGGAAGAAATCCTTATCTAAATATTCAAACAGTTCTAACCCTCTTCTCGTTTCACGTACATTCCCTATTTAGTCTGGAAACGGTCCCAAATACCAAAGAGGGGAAAGCAGGCGGAGAATCTAAAAAAAAACTTTTCAACAATCCCCTTGTAGGAAAATAGCAGAAAATGCCTTGATACCAACAACCATTTAACCCTTGCATTTCTGTTGACACTTAACTCCTTAGGCGAAAGTTTTGTCTCCCTTGTTGTTTGTTCACTGTACACGTCCATCCAACAAACGTCTTGTTTATAAACAACCAGCCAACAAATAAAAGCTGATATTATTTATGGCGCACGTAAACTGTAACGCAGAAGATATGTCCTTATAATACATATTTATTGGTCACATATATTCAAAATCTCTGCAAAATACGTATATCTTCTGTAAAATATATATTTGAAGAAAGAGAGATTTTGGTAATGCAGCACAATTATGATGAATATTAAGGTTATGGGGAGCCTGCATGACCGAGAGGTGCTAGGCGCCTGTAGAGCAATCTATGAGTCGAGGCGAAACAAGGTCGTGGGTTCGATCCCGTGCCATAATGATCTGATTTGCATCTATGAATCGAGGACGGTGCAGGGCGAAAGTACCCCTAAGGGATACACCGGGGGAGAGTGACGTCACTTACGTAAAATAGTGTGTGTTGTTAAGATAGCTGGCTCATAATATTGAATGTACGACTGGGTTTTATCAGTGCTATTTTACTTTATTATTATTTTTTAATCACTTATGTGTTTTATCATCTATAATGTATACATTTATTGGCTTATTAATGATGTTACTGATATGTGATAAGGTTAAAAACAGTTAAAAAAGCTTTTAATTGAGTAAAAAGAGCACATCTATAAGTAAGTTATTTTACATTTTATTTGAGTTATTTGTGAGAATTATTTGTTTTATTACCTATAATGTATACATTTGTTGGCTTATTAATAATGTTACTAATATATGATAGGGTTAAAAACAGTTAAAAAAGCTTTTAATAGAGTAAAAAGAGCACATCTGTAAGTTATTTTACATCTTATTTGAGTTATTTGGAGAATTATTTGTTTTATCATCTATAATGTATACTTTTGTTGACTTATAATGATACTAATATATGATAAGGTTAAAAATGGTTAAAAAAGCTTATAATAGAATAAAAAGAGGAAAAAACTACGAAATGCATACAGCACTAGTAAACAATGGTATATTATGAGCCAGATAGGATAACCTGACGAAAAATTTGTGGAGGACGCATGACGTCACAGCAACCTTTGTCACCTTTACGTAACCTCTCTGACGTGACGTATTCTCTTCCTCCATGCACGCTTTGACGCTCACGCTTTAACACTGATTGATATAGCTTTAATAACCACACCGTACTCGCATCGGTGGTTCAATTTACAAAGATATGATGCGTTAAGTGGCTGGAACTTTCCACCACGGGGCTAGTAAAAAGAGCCTAAAATGTGGTCTAATTGTAGGTTCGTCCTACCACGTGAAGAATATGAACAACTTTAACAAACCCCTTGAAGGAAAAGTGCAGAAAATGCCTTGGTAATAGCAACCCTTGAGCGAGTATTTCTGCTGTTTTAGCACTAGTTCTAGAACCTGATACTGCAGTGATAGAAATTCACTCGAGCTTTGTATTAATTCCTAAATTTTTTAAATTACATTATCAAATAATGAGAAAAGTATTTAGGGAACTAGGCCTAATAGACACGTAAGGAGGTTCACAGAACCCAAGTCCTAAACCAAACAAAAGGATTTGCTACCGAAATGTCGTATTAATATGAAGACAAAAATGTGTACATTAATGTAATCTTAACAACTTAACAAACAGACTAATTTAGTTTTTACTTTAAAAATTACTCAATAACTTTATCTTCATGTCTATTCTATTTTTTCTACATTTTTATTAGCTTACTTTCTTGTTTGTTTGTTTGTCCAGAACAAATCTTGCAATCGATTTTTAACTAACTTCCCGAGTGGCTAGACATTTAAAACTTTTAGAATAGCTGATAACACGATGACAATGCATTATTTGAATACTTTTAGCCATCTTTCAGCAGAAATTAATTCGTTTTCAGCAAATTTTGGTGTATGAAAAGTTAGTTCGCAACAAATCCGCAAGTAAATTTATTTGTTTTGACATGTCCCATATTTCAAATCTTCATTTTGACAGGTTCCGCATTTATGATGTATGACAGAAAATTTAAAAATATAGTAAATAAAAAGTTCTTTTTATCGTTCAATTATTATACTCTTATATTTGTTTAATTTAATCTCAAATGTCTGAGTTTCTCTTAAATAACAAATTCTAAACATTAAATACAAACTAGATATTCTATTTTAATGAATATCCTAATTTAAAATATAATTTGTATAACCTTTATTTTTTTCTCTCAGAAAATACTCGGCTGTTATAATATTATAAAAGGTTTAGTTTTCTGGGGAAATTGATATAATTAGTTTGGATGAGGATTCATGTGTGGTCTTGTTACCACACGCAGTCCAATATTAACTGCCATTAATTTTCACCCTAAACACGCTTCCTTGTTTTAATTTCCCTGGGATCTACGCGACACCTTCTTTGACAAAACAGTTTAGACTTGAAACCCGACAAATCTTTCTTTCTAAATAAAGATTTACTGTCTTTCTCAACATCCTTCCTCTTCGTTTAGTCTTTACATGTAGGAGAAGCTCGTAAATTTCACACCCATTTTGTCATCTGTTTGAGTCAATTATATATTACCTTTTTTTTTCTTACTGTAGCAGATCATTATTGAAATAGGGTAAGACAGGGTTAGTCAGTGTTGCACCTCATTTCTTTTCTATTTAAATATGTGATTATTTATACTTACATGTGGCTGTGTAATGCTGAATGGAGTCAATTTAAACTAAATAAGATTCAAATTCAATTCGAAATAAATAATAAAAAAAATAGTCTGCCAATTATATTTTATATATTATTTAGGTTATTTTGCTTTTACGACGTATTATTGTCTAATTTATTTAATTTTCTTCCCTTTTTTAAATCAGTCACATCTTTTCTTGTAGTTTTTTTACATGAATAAAAGAGTCAATTATGCAATATTAAATTTGCATAGACGGTTGAAATATAAAAATATAATAATAAAATTTAAATTTCGATATATTAAAATAGGTACACCACAATTTCTTATAAAAATTTATGAAACGATTTTATAGATGTAGGGGATAATAAAAAAGTGCGCTTGCGGAGATATCAATTGGGGCAGATGCGGTTGAAATAAATATATTATTATCCCACACCCACAGTAGGTTATTTTTAACATGTATAGTGTTTCAAAATTGTTGAACGACGATAAACACCAAAAAAATGGGGGGAGGGGGGGATTTTCCTATTCGCTGCACATCGGAAGTAAATTTGTTTTACGACACATTTCAGCAATTTCAGCAAAGCTATTTTCTAATCGCTAAGATCAGGAAAGAGAGCCGTCTTTCTTCAAAATATTATGCAATTTTGTTTATATCGTATATCTCTTTACAGTCTATAAGATTAGAGTTGGCACAATCGAAGGCGGAAAACAACAAATGTAGAGGTAGTTTTGGGGTTATAAAAAAAGGAAAATCGGTGTTGCCATGTTATATTTTTTTTGGAACAGGGGTAGAGTAGAGCATTTTTTTCTGAAGTTGCATTCAACATGGGGGACCAATAAAATCGTTTCCCTCAAAATTTTCTCGCCTTTTGACTGTGCCAACTCTAATTTTATAAACTGTAGTTACTAACAAAGGAGTTACAATACTCTACAAAAACTTTAAAAATGCAGTATATTCTATATAGTTTAAAAAATTTACCTAAAAATTTTGAGATTCCAAATTGGCATATGGAATTTTCCTCGAGATATTCATCGTTAAAATCGATTAAGTATTTCAGGCTCCACGCTTCTACCTAATAATAATTAGAAAGCCTAGACGAACATAATTGACCCGTAGACATGTTATTTGCGGTCAGTATAATTTATAAGTGTTTTGAAAAGTCATTTGTCAATAGAAAATATGTATAATGAGAACAGTAAAATATTTAAATATAGAATTAAGAGGACAAATAGATATTAGTTTTAAAACATCTTAATGTCTAAACTAAAATAGATTTAATGAATTTTAAAAAGGTTTTTCAAATCATTACTTAACAGTAGTCATTATACTACAAATAGCTGACACAATAGGTGATCAAGGTTTGCAATAATTTGTCTTTTGTCTTGCAACTTAAATTTAGTTTGGATATGACAATAACTTGGCATGTCAACTAATTTTTAAAGAATGAAAAATATATGACTACTCTGTGCATCTATTTTACTTACATTGTATTATGATACATAATTTTAAAATCAATATTGAGAAATGAAGGCCACGTCTTAAATTTTATGGATGTTGATCCTATTCAAGGATCAATCAAGTTATTAGCCATAATACGTTTGATCATGATCAACTCCTGAGAGATTTTATATGATTAGAGATTAGATATTAAGCATGTTGATTGTTGATCCTATTCAAGGATCAATCACGTATGAGCCATAATCCGTTTGATCATGATCAACTCCTGAGAGATTTTATATGAATGATGGGATTTCGAACTTGTAACAGGGATCAGCCAGAAGACTTTTTAATGCCAAATTAATGCTAATTAGCATTCTCAAAGGATTTCAATGTCAACTTGGTTCTAATGATCGTTGCTAGATGATAAATTGCTAACTAATGACTCTTATCATGAGCAACTTCAATAAGAGATTATGTGAATGCTGGCATTTCAAACTTACAGGGATCATCCTCAAGAATTTAAATGCCAACTAAATGCTGATGATCATTGCTAGATGATAAGTTGCTAACTAATTGCTTTCATCATGCGCAACTCTTTTTAAATATTATTCATATTATAAGTTTAAAAATTGAGCGTTGACCCATATTTTAAATTTTATTCTCTTGATTTAAAAATAATTACTTGGACGTATCTTTTAATTATTTCAAAAGTATAAAATAAGGTGTATTTTTATTCATTAATTAATAATAATCATCTTCGTAAGAGTAATTATAATCGTCTTCGTCATCACTGTCTAAAGATGGTTTCTTAGTTGTAGTTGTAGATATTGTTGTTGTTGGCTTATCAGGTTTATCACCAGGTCCGTCAGGTAAACCTGGTTTACCAGGTCCTGGTGATGGATCATCAGGTTCAGGTGCTTTATCATCAGGTGACGGTGATGGTGTTGACGTTTTCCCTTCATTTTCTTCAGATGAATCTAAATAATCGTCGTAATCATCAGGCGATGGTTTAGGACGAGGCTTGTACTCTGGAACCTTAATAAAACATTTGGCAAAGTTAGAATGCTGCTGCTATTTCATAATCTTATTAAGTAGTACGCAATCTATTTCGTTTGATTTGGATTAGTGAAATACGAATGCAATTTCAAACTTCAATTATTTTCTTTGCTACTTCTTGAAAAATGTAATAAGAAAAAATAAAGATTTTAGCCAGGAAGTCGACGACTGTTGGAGATGGATTAAGTAGTTATGTTTTTGCTCTTGCCTATAAAATTTTGTCAATAGGTGTTGTACCAAACATATTAAATAATATAAGCATAAATTAACTGCCACACTTCACGAGATACCTACATAAATCTACATTGTTCAACACTTAAAAGGAAATAAGTATGTGAAAGAATTTCTTCACACACCCTTCAAGGAAATTCCTCAATTATCCAACATAATTATAAAGTTATATATTTAGAGTCCCCCAGAAGCTCATTGCTATGGTCTGCGTTTCTCAAATAGGCAGTCAGACTCAGGTCGGGATTAGGTCAAACAGTGTCTTAATCTCGTCTCGCATATCAACCGCCAGGGCCAGATAAAAAAAAAAAAAAGTTTAATCAATAATAATTATATAGTTCTCCAAATCAAAGTGGTCACCTACCAAGTGACACACTAACATCAACTTAATATTTGGTCTACTAACTAATTTTGTACTCAGGGTTAAGAAAATCAAATTGACCGCAAAAATAGGTGGGACATGTCCTCTCATCACTATTTTGTAAGAGCCTATGGCCAAGCTAGGTCCCCTAGACTCTAGACGATTTTTGCTAACCGCATATTCTTGCAAGGCATCAAAAAATTAACTCGAACACAAAATTTTAGCTTGATGTTACTCAGACACACTTTTGGACCCCCTAGACAATAGTGTTATTATTATTATTAATCATTTAGTTATTTATTTCATTTTTTTTACCACGCTAGCAATGATTATATTTTAACTCTAAATATATACATAACTCGTTACATGCTAATGAAATTGCTGTACAAGAAGACGAGATAATTAAATACAGTCCGACACTTAACNCTCATTGCTATGGTCTGCGTTTCTCAAATAGGCAGTCAGACTCAGGTCGGGATTAGGTCAACCAGTGTCTTAATCTCGTCTCGCATATCAACCGCCAGGGCCAGATTTGGCTGATAATAAATTTAATCAATAATAATTATAATATTAATATTAATAATTCTAAAATATTTTAAAAACAAAATAATAAAACATTAAATGAACTACTGTTGGTTTTATTTGACTTATAAACACGAACAAATGTTTAAAACATAACAACATATAGGAATAATAATTCAAACCAAATAAAATTGTCTATCTCATTGCCTTCATTATAATAAAATAGTTTTGTAAAAAGTGGTAAACATAAAGTTTAAGAAAACTTTATATATTTATTCAAAATTTAAACCAATTAATTAGCTGAAATTGTAAAAGAACAAATGTGATGTATCCGTGATCTCCATGAATCTGCGAACACTTATTGCTTGGAACTATATATTTTATAATTTGATTTAAATTAATTTAAACTTTCCGTAGTATGAAAACTAACAAAAACTTAAAAATTTAATTTCGAATATATATTTTAAATTTATCTTTTAATAATCCTTGTTTATTATTTTAGAAATTCTGGATACGTACCTTATCCATGAAGTTATAAGGATTGATGTAAGTAGTGTACCCCTCAGGTCCAGGTCTATAATCTTCGTCATCAGGTACTGGTATAGGAAAGGGTTCTATTGGTCCGAGATAATGTGGCTTTTCATACCCTAACTGACCCGGGTCACCATTTCCTTGGGCCAAATTTGGATTCCAAGGACGAGGTCCTTTCATATATCTACCTGTTGAAAATTAATTTAAAAAAAAAACAATTAAACAATTTTTAATTTAAATTACTACTACTACTAGTAGTAGTAGTAGTAGTAGTAGTAGTAGTAGTAGTAGTAGTAGTAGTAGTAGTAGTAGTAGTAGAAGTAGTAGTAGTAGTAGTAGAAGTAGTAGTAGTAGTAGTAGTAGAAGTAGTAGTAGTAGTAGTAGTAGTAGTAGTAAGGTCCTAGTACTATTACTAGACGGGTCGGACGAACCACTTGTTCGAACCTAGCAATTAGGCCATCACTTATACCCTTTTTACTATACCCGATGTAGAGAGTTCCAGCCACTTCACACTTCATATCTCTGTAAATTGTACCACCGAAGCAAATATAACGTGATCAATAGTGAGCCATTTAAATCGGAGCGTCACAGCGAGGAATCGAACCCGATTTCGTTTCGCTTATGATTCAGATATGGCCGAACAGACGTGGCAAGTAATTTAACCCACATGTTCACGCTGGCTCTCTCAATAATATGATAAATAATGAAATTCTTAAAATAAATGTATTACTTCCGAGATTACGGAAGCTATGTGATCGTTCTGAAGATCATAAATCTTTTATGTCTCTAATTTTAACAATTTCAAGGCAGAAATCCGTTTCAGACATCAGGGAACATTTTTGGTTCTGTTTCAGTCTTTGGTCAGTCGCTCAATTATTGGAAACCAATCTATCTTAAAAATCTTAAAACTATTCGAACTATTACCAAATAAATTGATAAATAGGATTAAGGCGAAATTTTGGGAGAACGCTTACAACTCGGTGGTACCAAGAGGTACCACCCGTGATGTACCATCATGACCCAGGAGGTACCATCCCCATGATTCATTTTAGTGCACAGCCATCTTAGTGCCATAGACAAAGTGTATTCAGTCAGAAAATATTGTTCAATGTTTGTTTTTTAAGACGTCAAACAACGTTAATGGTTTACCTAAGCATTCCCTGATACGCCAGGGTGATATGGTGTCATTCTGTTCCTTCAGTGTCTGTACAATCTCCTCCATTGTAGCATCAAGTTTAGGCTTGGCAGGTACTCCTACACCTAGAACAGGTTCTACGCTGAATTCATCCTCTTCAACTCGTTCCAAAACCAACTTGTTGAACCAGTCTAACTCTTCTTTGCATTTGCTACCAAGTTGACGGCAGTTAATCTATATTGTTAAGAATATCAAAAAGAATCAGCAATAAAATCAGTAGTTTAAAATATTCTTGAAATTTAAATATTAGTCACTTATTATGACAAAAAAATAGTCCATAAAGGGATTTTACTATTTGAATTTTAAATTCAAGATGACAGCTATAGTATTTTTAATAGCTAAATTCCTTTACTTTTCTTTTTAAATATTTCAATTCTAAAACTTTAGAATAGCAACTCTAAAGTAGGTTTCCTTCGATAATTTGAACGTCCGCGATACAAGGTTTTTTTGATCTGGTATTTTACTTCAAGGTGGCGCATATTTTCATGTAACTCTTCAGGTAAAAAATATTATATTCAGAACCATTTAGAGTGAAATTTAATACGTGGTCACTTATTATTGAAGCGAGCGTAAGCGAGCTTCTTACATTCAACGAAATATGCTTCTTGGATGTCTGTCTGTCTGTCTGTCTGTCTGTAACGTTTACGCGTGCGACGATAACTTGAGTAAAAGTTGATCGATTGAGTTGAAATTTGGTATACATGTTCCTTTTACTAATACTCAGGCTAAGTTCGTTGGACAGCGAGATCCGTCGTGAGCTTGAAATTTAAAATTGGAATTTCAGGACGGGAAAAAATTCTATCATCACCTATTCGATGAGACGAGCATTTTTTTCGCGATGCCTAGCTATATACAGATTTTTAATGTGACTATAGCTTTGTGACCGTTTATATGGTCCAAAACTATTCGTATAGTTGACATACCTACGCTAGTTTTTTTAGTTATTATATAGTAGAAATCTATCCCCGCGTATGATCATGAAGCATAGTCTTTATAGACTATCGAAAACTTGCTGCTATAATAATAGTTTATAGTTGATATTGATAGCTCTGGCTGTTTTTATACGTTCTTTTTCCTTAGGGACAAGTAGCTTACTGAATATGGCTCCACCCTCCCCCCTCCCCATGTATAATATACACTCTTTTAAATTATTGGTTGAAAACATGTTATTAGTTTTTCTATAAAATAAAAAAATAAGTAATCTGGTAGTGGTTTAGCATTGAGGCAGTCTATTACGTACTGCTTTCTTCCACTTAATGACTATGTATGTAATTTTATAAAAAATACTAATACCACAATATTTCAATTAAATTTTTAAATTTTTTTATGAGCTATACATGCGATAATCACGAAATAAACTAAAAATGAAGAAAATATTAAGTTTCTTTTACCTAAACTTGGCATATAGCTTGGGCGGATTTTTGTTTTTGCTAATTTTTTCGAAACAATTATGTATCACTTACCGGCTAAACTAAACAACTTAATTATTTAAACTATGTAGCTTCCACAAGCGCTAAGTGTCTTTAAAATATATTTAACAGTGAAACTACACTCACAATATATTTTAACACCATAAAATAATACGAAATGCCACAACATCGCTATTTTATAAGACCTTCACATACATCAAACTTCAAAGCGAAGGGGCGCGACCTAGCAGTTGTTCAAATGAGCCTAACTTTTGGAATATTTTTTTTCTAGCATAGTAACAAGTTTTTATCACTACATGTTTTTAGATTTCCAAAAAAAAAAAAAAAAAAAAAA
>KZ652008.1:125042-135463 GCA_001010745.2 Gerris buenoi | reverse complement strand
AACTAAGGTGAAGAATACAGAAACCAAAATAATAATAATAAAAAAACAAAATGGCGTCATATTTCTTTGTTTTTTAAGTTTCATCGCACACCTATTACGCCAATTTTGAACCACTTCCCGTCATTCAATCTTCCCCAAATTTTGCACATAGAAACAACTAAGGTGAAGAATACAGAAAAAAAAATTGTACATAAGACCAGTTTTCAAAAATGGAATTTTTATATTAATTATTTATTTGGAATACTCACAAATTAAAGTGTATTGTCTGGCTCACTTAGGATTTTGTTCTTACAAGAACATTCTACAGATTCCCCTATGCAATGAGATTTGCTTATGATCGCCATATCCCTTGGAGCAGTTTGTTTAAAATAACTTCAAATTGCTTTATATTGAGTATATGGGAATATTGACAACGATTAGTCCACTAGCTAGAGCTAGATAATTCGAGGTGGGTTACCTGGATCGCAAGATAGGATTTACCCGGCGCACATCGATCGTACTCTTCAAAAAGGGCTGGCGTACTTACCCTGTGATCCAACCTATCCTGGCGCACTTATATTATCCTGGTGTACAGCGATTGAACCAACTGTAATGTATAATTACCTCAAATAGGTTTATTTTTTTTAATTTTATTATTTTTTTTTTTTAGCTAATATTCTGTTATTTTCAGATCTTATTAGTTACCTTGATGATGTAATATACTATACAACTATACATGTCTGACTGAGTCCTTAGCTAGTGTACCAATTTCGCATTGGCTTATCACCTAAACATTGCTGGTTTCATGTTTCATTCCAGATATAAGCACTCATGTTCAATAATATGACCTACCATCGTGAGGCTGGTTATGAGTATGATGGTAGGACCATAATGTGGCTGATATGAGTCGATGTGCCTGCATCTATTGGCCCCAGTCATGGCTGTTATGCTGTGGACTATACATTAGTATAATGGGATAATTGTAGATGTTTGCTATTTAAAAAGATAAATAATGACTGAAATAAATTTAAAATATTAATAATAAAACTGTGCAACTTTTATCATTGAAGATGTTAATGACAAGTTAATTACAGCGTTTAAACCAGCTGGTTTAATCAACTGTCATTGATGTTGCACTAGGGAGTAATAAATCCCTGATGGATAACTTTAAGACGTTTTCCATTTTAAACAGATAAATAATTAAATATATTGAAAAAGAACAACTGCGGGAACTGTTATTAGTTGGAGATTGTAATAACAAGTTAATTACAACGTTTACAAGTTGGCTTAATCAACTCCCTGCCCTGTTTAAAGTCCTTGCTTTAACGTTGTTAAGAAAATTTCCTCGGTCCCCTCCCCTTGAGTCTGGAATAAGGGGTTGGAAAACTCAGCGATCTTGTTAAAGTAAAAGTGGTTTTCAGAAGAAAAAGGTTTTCCGTTAGGTTTTAAACTCGTGAGCGCCGCCGGTCGGGAGGTATCAAGCGCTTTCACTCCTGTCTCACTCTAGCGAGCGCTTCATCCCACTAAAAGCTGACAAGTAATTAGCCGTGATATCGTGAGAAGAGGAGGGGGTAAGGTTTTAGGTTTAGAGTGCGGTTTGTCTCGTCTATTATACGCTTCCTTATCACTCTTTAGCCTCACTTTACTTTACACAAGGAGAGATAGCGATAGAGAGAGAGAAACCCTTAATAGAGCTTCACTCAACCAAACAACGAGTAGAAGGGGGAAATTGGAAGAGGTGGAGCTTACTACGAGTAGGCGTGGTCTATTCACTTCCCCCTCTTCTACCTACTATTTTCTATCTTTTTCTCTCCTTAACTCTTAAAGCTTTTCGGAACCTCATTAACATTTTTATTGCCTCACTACAACTCGGATAGAGGTTTTTACAGTGTGCGTTCGAAGGAGATCGAGTCCAAACATGCCTATTAGTCGAATCACTACACCTTGCCCGTTCTAACAGACTCGGTGCCTGTGTGGGCGCCTGAAGAGGATGGAAAGAGTCGATGAAGCGGCTAATACACCCAGACCTCCTTCAAACTGCTTAAAACACCTATTACCCCAATTTTGAACCACTTCCCGTCATTCAATGTTTGCAGACTCACAATCATACAAAAAATGAAGATTACATACATTTCTTTAAGTTAAAAAACATAGGACTATTCCACCACTTGTAAATGGAATAACGCAAAGGGTCTCCCCACATCTCTCACACTTCGGTACCATAGCCACGTGAAGAGACACTTTGCGTTATTCCTTTTACAAGTGGTGGAATAGTCCTAAGTTTTTTAACTTTTAAAAATGTATTTATAGCTGGTACCGAAGTGCGCCAGTCCCCCTTAGGATTGGAAAATGTGACGGTCGAAGTGCGCCAGCCTCTTAGTCTATAAAGTGTCTGAAGGGTGAAGCTAGGTAAGCCCGGGTTATCCCTCTTGCACCCCGTCTAAAGAACTAGTAGCGGACTTACAAATAGGAATCCAACAAGCTGCTCGAAATGTCCTCAAGTACTTCAATTGCAGGGAGTAGATTTAATTTAGCACAAGTTTGGTGGAAAAATTCGAATATAGGATTTACTAAGGACTTCCGATGGTCTACTAACGGTGGTCAACTGATTAAGTTCATCTTCGGACTACTACTTTCCACACTCGACGCGTAATATGTACTATTATTGTTAACTATAAAAGCTCTATTTTATTAAACATTTATTTGTTTGACAAAAAAATAAGGGTCTGTTCTTTACCTAATTACTTATTAATAAAACTCTATTCTGTTATCATAAATAAATGATTGTGATTTTCTTACATATAATTACAAATTTACTCTCTACTTGATTCCTATTCTATTCTTTCTCTTTCAATTATTTTCAATTCCACTCTCTTCTCCTTCTCTTATCAGAAATAAAAGTTTGTGTTCGTTTCTTTTTCCTATTTACCTCGTTTATCTTATTTCTTTTTTTGTTTTCATTCTTATCTTTTACAAATCCTTCTTGGTACCGAAACTCTTACTGCTAAAGCCTCTATTTCTTATTTTCAATCTCTTAGATTTTTTTCCCTAAAAGAATTCTGTTCGTTCCTCAAGTATTTTTATACTTATTTTTAGTCTAAAGAGAAATTTGTTAGAGATAAAACAGTAGTGGGACGAATGGACGACCCTGCGGAAAACCCTTTATCTAACAACTAGCTAAACAGTCTAGATCTTTTCCTTTAGCATTTTCTCCCGGTGTTTATTTCCTCCTTCCAAAATCCCATTTTAACTCTCTCCTCCACTTTTCTTTATTTCCTTTTCTCCTCAACTCTACTCGATCGTTAAATTGAAAACTATTACAGTCTCGGAAAATAGTCCCCTGAAGGGAAAAAAGAAGATAAAGAGGTAAAAAGTTCTTAAAAAGATGTCCTAAGGTTTCTCCCAAGGAAAATCCTCTTTTAAAGTTTATTTTATATACTTATTTCTAGGGTTTTTATCTTTAATCCGGTTTTTACATCCATTAAGATAAATACTCTTAAGTATAGAACAGTTAAAGAACTCAAGATAAAAAAAAAATCAAATTAAAAAAAAAAAGTTTTTTTTTTTTTTAAATTGTAACAAAGTAATTTTATCTTTAATTGTTAAGTTAAATTGTTAAAAGTTTTAAATTGTTTTGATAATTACTTCTAGATATCGTTTATAACTTATTAATTAGAATTATAAATCTAGCTAAGATATTTTATATTATTTTAATCAAATGTCTGTTTTTAGTATATTAGGGAATAAATCTGCTAATTTCACTTTGACTGCATTACAATGCACGATCATCCTTTCACTTTCAAAGTTACAGGAGAAAAAAACTATTAAATGAACAACTAATTCAAAACTTTCTTGTGTTTGCAGACTCACAATCATACAAAAAATGAAGATTACATACATTTCTTTAAGTTAAAAAACATAGGACTATTCCACCACTTGTAAATGGAATAACGCAAAGGGTCTCCCCACATCTCTCACACTTCGGTACCATAGCCACGTGAAGAGACACTTTGCGTTATTCCTTTTACAAGTGGTGGAATAGTCCTAAGTTTTTTAACTTTTAAAAATGTATTTATAGCTGGTACCGAAGTGCGCCAGTCCCCCTTAGGATTGGAAAATGTGACGGTCGAAGTGCGCCAGCCTCTTAGTCTATAAAGTGTCTGAAGGGTGAAGCTAGGTAAGCCCGGGTTATCCCTCTTGCACCCCGTCTAAAGAACTAGTAGCGGACTTACAAATAGGAATCCAACAAGCTGCTCGAAATGTCCTCAAGTACTTCAATTACAGGGTGTAGATTTAATTTAGCACAAGTTTGGTGGAAAAATTCGAATATAGGATTTACTAAGGACTTCCGATGGTCTACTAACGGTGGTCAACTGATTAAGTTCATCTTCGGACTACCCTATATAAACACTGAAGAAGTTGAAGAATGTTATATTGAAGATTTTATAAGCGAAAAAGTAAGCCATCACAATGATCGATTTTAGGACTATATCACCCAGAACTTATATTGATGCGTCGGTGGCTAAATTCCAAATACCAATGCGGCTTCAAGCCACCTAGCGTTCTTATAGTTTATAATAATAAGGTATTTAATAATTAATATAATAATTAGTTTTTATCTAGACTTGAAATGAGAGTCATTTCTAATTTATTTAGGAGTATTTACGTATAAATAAATTGCATCTTTCAATATGTATTTTGTATAACATATGTTGAATATAGACTCAATTATATTACCTATATATATATTTCATAATATTATATGCAGAAGATTTTATTTTTCATGAGTACGTTTAATGTTGTTAATCTAAGCCCTTCTAATAAATATTAGCATTCACCTATATAAGTGAGTGTAATTATGTAAGAAACATTTCTTCAATTTTTAATTAATATTTACAAAACAATTTTTTTATGTCAAATTTTTAATTATTTTCTTCAATTCCCTGTGCAGTTTTAATGATAACTATTATTGTGATTTTGTCATTTTTATTTTATTTTATTTTATTTTTTTTTTTATTTTTACTGGTCTTATATCTTATATTACTTTGCTTTGTAAGTTTCATCGCACACCTATTACCCCAATTTTGAACCACTTCCCGTCATTCAATCTTCCCCAAATTTTGCACATAGAAACAACTAAGGTGAAGAATACAGAAAAAAAAATTGTACATAAGACCAGTTTTCAAAAATGGAATTTTTATATTAATTATTTATTTGGAATACTCACAAATTAAAGTGTATTGTCTGGCTCACTTAGGATTTTGTTCTTACAAGAACATTCTACAGATTCCCCTATGCAATGAGATTTTCTTATGATCGCCATATCCCTTGGAGCAGTTTGTTTAAAATAACTTCAAATTGCTTTATATTGAGTATATGGGAATATTGACAACGATTAGTCCACTAGCTAGAGCTAGATAATTCGAGGTGGGTTACCTGGATCGCAAGATAGGATTTACCCGGCGCACATCGATCGTACTCTTCAAAAAGGGCTGGCGTACTTACCCTGTGATCCAACCTATCCTGGCGCACTTATATTATCCTGGTGTACAGCGATTGAAACAACTGTAATGTATAATTACCTCAAATAGGTTTATTTTATTTTATTTTTATTTATTTTTTTTTTTAGCTAATATTCTGTTATTTTCAGATCTTATTAGTTACCTTGATGATGTAATATAACTATACAACTATACATGTCTGACTGAGTCCTTAGCTAGTGTACCAATTTCGCATTGGCTTATCACCTAAACATTGCTGGTTTCATGTTTCATTCCAGATATAAGCACTCATGTTCAATAATATGACCTACCATCGTGAGGCTGGTTATGAGTATGATGTTAGGACCATAATGTGGCTGATATGAGTCGATGTGCCTGCATCTATTGGCCCCAGTCATGGCTGTTATGCTGTGGACTATACATTAGTATAATGGGATAATTGTAGATGTTTGCTATTTAAAAAGATAAATAATGACTGAAATAAATTTAAAATATTAATAATAAAACTGTGCAACTTTTATCATTGAAGATGTTAATGACAAGTTAATTACAGCGTTTAAACCAGCTGGTTTAATCAACTGTCATTGATGTTGCACTAGGGAGTAATAAATCCCTGATGGAACTTTAAGACGTTTTCCATTTTAAACAGATAAATAATTAAATATATTGAAAAAGAACAACTGCGGGAACTGTTATTAGTTGGAGATTGTAATAACAAGTTAATTACAACGTTTACAAGTTGGCTTAATCAACTCCCTGCCCTGTTTAAAGTCCTTGCTTTAACGTTGTTAAGAAAATTTCCTCGGTCCCCTCCCCTTGAGTCTGGAATAAGGGGTTGGAAAACTCAGCGATCTTGTTAAAGTAAAAGTGGTTTTCAGAAGAAAAAGGTTTTCCGTTAGGTTTTAAACTCGTGAGCGCCGCCGGTCGGGAGGTATCAAGCGCTTTCACTCCTGTCTCACTCTAGCGAGCGCTTCATCCCACTAAAAGCTGACAAGTAATTAGCCGTGATATCGTGAGAAGAGGAGGGGGTAAGGTTTTAGGTTTAGAGTGCGGTTTGTCTCGTCTATTATACGCTTCCTTATCACTCTTTAGCCTCACTTTACTTTACACAAGGAGAGATAGCGATAGAGAGAGAGAAACCCTTAATAGAGCTTCACTCAACCAAACAACGAGTAGAAGGGGGAAATTGGAAGAGGTGGAGCTTACTACGAGTAGGCGTGGTCTATTCACTTCCCCCTCTTCTACCTACTATTTTCTATCTTTTTCTCTCCTTAACTCTTAAAGCTTTTCGGAACCTCATTAACATTTTTATTGCCTCACTACAACTCGGATAGAGGTTTTTACAGTGTGCGTTCGAAGGAGATCGAGTCCAAACATGCCTATTAGTCGAATCACTACACCTTGCCCGTTCTAACTGACTCGGTGCCTGTGTGGGCGCCTGAAGAGGATGGAAAGAGTCGATGAAGCGGCTAATACACCCAGACCTCCTTCAAACTGCTTAAATCTTTACTAGCTTTTAACTTCTTATAGACTTGAGTCTTCTCTTTTAAGTTTAAAACGTGCTAAGCGAACAAACCTATTACACTTGTCTATAGTTTAATGCTTAACTAAACTCCACCAAATAACATATTAACAATTTAAAATAATTAATTTTCTTATAATAATTAATTATCAATTAGATTTCAAGATAAATTTTAATAATATAAATAAACCTAATTCATTACATTAATAACTACTCTGCCCTTTAGTGCGGCACATAACTTTCTCGCGTCCTATTTTATTAAATTAAATGATTTTATACTTTTAATAGTTATTCATACAACTAGTTCGCAAAGTGGCACTTTGCTGCACTCCAGAGAAATATTTAAGCACGAGCTGCAGGCGAGGGATCGTAATTTCACATTAAATTTTTCCTACAGTTAGTTTTTAATCTGTAAATAAATTATAAAATAATAGAGTGTTCATCAACATGTAAAAGGTTTTACAATATCAACTAAACCAGCTGTTCTGGTTATAGCCAGTGTTGCCTTTTTTTTGTCTGATTAAGCAAACTAGTGTTTAAATCATGTATTTAGTTAAAAAATAATCATTAGTTGTCATTATTATTATTTGGATTATTTAATCTTTGTTTAGATTTAAGTTCTTTATGTTCGTAAGTTGGAACACTGGAGTGTGGTAAAGTAGCAAGTGCAGAAATTTGCTGTTTTTCGTACTATTTTAAGTGCGATAACAACCACTTTATTAGTCATCTGTAGGAAAAACGAAAAACTTATTATTATCTATTATCCACTTTATTACATTTGTCCTCCGTTTTTTAAATCTGACAAAATTGATTTGATTTTTTACATGTATTAAATTATCAATTTAGCAAAATTCAAAGAGCGTAAATGGTTGATTTTAATCTGGGGCTACTTTCGACGAACCATCAAAATTTCATAAAAATCAGAAGTACTTTTGAAGATATAGTTGTAAATAAATTTATGAATAAATAAATTAGTAATAAATTAAATGAATAATTACGTAAGTAAGTAAGTAAGTAAGTAATCCATTTATTGGAAATAAATTAACTACAAAAAATGTTAAGGTTTTTTCAAATCCTAATTTAGATACATATTTCCAAATCAGCTGGTAGCTGTGGATAATTTGGAGATTACATTTTAATATATTAATTAAACTTCCTATCATAATCTATACATATATACATATTTTTTTTTTATAATAGTGCAATTTTTTTTTTAAAGGTTATAAATGGGATAAAAAAAAGTTAAATACTGGTGCTAGATTAAGTCATGTTAAAGGCTTTTCACAAAATTTTCTTTAAAACCAGTTAATATGTACCTTTGCCAGTAGTTGATATAAGGTCATCGCGTGTTGTAACTTCACCATTACCAGAGCCTGCAAAGCAATCTTCATCATCACATGGTTTTCCTCCTGGACCAACAATTTTCTGACTAGCATTTTTGGTAGCAGGACTCCTGGTTGGGGGCACATAGACTGGTGTGATAAGGTCGTCACCTTAAAAAATAAAAAAGAATAAATACAGATTAGATTCAATAACATATCTTCTTGTTATCCTTTTTACGATTTACAAATTTTCTTGATTACAAAATTGTTCAGGATTTCTTTTAATTCTTCCTCTTTTTATTAAATTTTTTTTTTTAAATTTAATTTATTTATGAGCTACCATTTGACCAAGAGGATTCCACAATATATTAATCTTATTTATACCTCAATAGTTTATAAACTATATTATAAACTATTGAGGCCTAAAAACAAATCTAAATCTACAATTTTTTTTTTTGTAGAATTCTCTTGTAAACTAAACTTTAAAAATAAAAATGATCTCGTAAAATTTTTAGAGAGGTGTTAACCGGATTTTTAGAGAGGTTAAAAATAACCGTATTAGTTGCCTCAAATGACTAATTTGTTTGTACTACACAGAAGTTTGAAGTACAATCTGCCTTGCTTTAACAATTTCAGTTGTCTTATGAGACTGATTGGATGACTTCAGCTATGGGAAACCTACTTATGAGCCAAATATAGTGAGTTAACAAGTTACTTTAACATCTAGATATAAATTTAAAATAGATTTTATTTTACCTGAACCAGTTTCAAAGACAGGAGTACATTGATCTTCATCGTCAGCATTACATCCAGAGCCAGCTCCAGAAAACACGAGGTCGTCCATAACTCCAGGATAGCCAGAAGCAGGAGTCTATGACAAAGAGAAAGAAAACATTTACATTAGTGGGAGAAAAAAAAATCGAATGCAATTATTATTCAACATACTTTATACAATAAAAAATCTCTAAGTTTTAATAAAGCTGTAATTTTTAGTTACTAGACCACCACGATCCATGTTTGATATCCCTCAAACCTCATACATAGAGAAGAGCTTTTTTTCTTAAAGGACATTTCCTTACTAGACACCACACATGGGTACACAGATATTCCTTTGCAGACGAATAATTGTTAATCAATGTTTGTGTAAGAATTCGCAGAAGTTTCTGATGACACATTCACAATTCTTATTCAAATATTCCTTTGATGTGGTTAGTTAACCGAGTCAAGAAGGAAAACATGGGTGCTTGTTTACAAATACTAAATATTTGTTTTTGAACACAAATTATGAACCCACATATTCGTTTTTTGTGTACAAATAGAGAATGTACAAACATGCATGTGCAGAGCCAGAATAATAAATAACAATTTTCGTTGTAAGTAATGTATATTATTCCATATAATTTACACAATAAAAATAGGCTACGTGCATTGAATTAGTCTTACGTAGATCTCAACCCTAAATAGACTCATCTCTCACTAAATCTTTTAAAATGAAACTCATTTTCTTCCGCAATTGGTAGGCTATAGTATTTAACTTTTTTATTTCATTTATATTTATTTTCTTTTATTTATTTGTACCCTTTTAATATTGGTTTATTTATTTATTTTACTTAATTAATCAGTTTAATTTAATCATCTAATTTATTTTAGTTAGCTCATCTATTAAGCTTTCATATATTTATACACAAATATATTTTTATTTAACACTTATACAACATGCATATAGCCTATTTTTATTTTCAATTTTCTTTGGTTGATCCCTTATTATTGTATCAAATCTTCTTAATGCTGGGTCTTCAGGGATAAAGAGGTTGAAAATAAAAATATTTTCATTTACAAATATTTTTGGCTATATTTCGCCCATACCTGGGCATCTTCAGGCCTAGAAATTGTCAATCAAAAATCACAATCACAATCAAAAGTCAGGGTAACTCTTGGACTACACTAAGACATGTTACTTAAGTTTTGTATTTTCATTTAACCTCTAAATACCAAATAAAAAATGTGATTTTTGATTGACAATTTCTAGGCCTGAAGATGCCTAGGTATGGGCGAAATATAGCCAAAAATATTTGTAAATGAAAATATTTTCATTTT
>KZ652008.1:86781-124143 GCA_001010745.2 Gerris buenoi | reverse complement strand
TTTGTAAACTCGCCCCGTGTACTTGAGGCCAAGTATTTTAACGACGCAGTCTCCGTCATCCCCCCCTCCTCTGTGGGCACCCCTGAGTATATTGAGTAAGCGTCCGAGCTTTTTGTCAATTCACCGTGTAATAGTCCTCAAAAAACTTACTGGTGAGCTACGTTTATCATGGGGCCCCTGGTGCATGAAAAGATTGAATATTTTTCTGTAAATATCTAAGGGGCCCCTAGTTTTCAAAGAACCGATTAATAAAAGTCCATATTTATTCTTTCCTGAAACTAATTTTTCTGGTAAACGGCTTTTGAAATTCACATTATTTCGTTTTGCCCATTGAAATTCAAATAGGGCCGTAGGTTCGGGGGCCCCCGTGGTCGGGGGCACTGGGGCACTGCCCCGGTTGCCCTGGTGGGAAGCCAATGAAAGCTCAAGATTTGCCCGCTGGATAACCATATAAGAATGTAAATGTAGTGGCTTCATTTTTTCCCTCAGAGGTTGGCCAATCTGTGTGTCACTTGATTTCCCGTGCTGTCAACGCACTAAATCTCGTTTGGCGCAGACTGTGTAAAAAATATTTGTGCTTGTGTAAAGCATTGTATATTTTAACCTTGTAATCTACCTTATCTCCGGAATTGACAGTATGTTTTAATTTGGTTAGAAAAATGTCCCTATTTTTTGGAAAAGAAAAGAAATAAATAAATAAGAAGAAATATATATAGTATATATTTGTGAAAAAGCCGATGTACAATTCGCAAAGTATTAGTTCAAAATCCGTAGTTTGGCGGATTCAAACCAATAGCAGGTAGAGGTACTTCAGGTTCTGCGTATTTATTCTTTTCTTTGATAGCCGCTCCGCTCCCCTGTCCTTTGATTTCCGGTTCTATCCTTATATCCGCAAGTATCCTTTGTTGTTCGTAGGCTGATCTAGGATCGTATTCCGATAGAGGATCTCGTCTCATCAAATTAATACCTCCTTTATTAACTCTATTATCGGTGAACAAGTCGGGTATTTTCTTACTAGAGTTATCATATGGGTAGCGTGATTGTCCAAAGTAGTTGGACTGGGAATTGAACATCGTTTGACCGTTTTCATCTTCACTTATAATTTCCGGTGTATGACCTATGGGTGGTTCACTCAGGTATCTTCCACTCTTGTCAACGCTCTTCTGTTCTTTTTGATAATCTCTAAGAACATTCAAAGTTCCACTTCTCCAAATTGGCCTGTGAGAAAATAAATGTTCATACAAATTTATTATGAAAAATATTGGTTACAGTATTTATGTCACTTATAAGGGGCTTAAAATTAATATTCTTGTAAAATATAATTTTTTAAAAAATTCTAGAGACTATAAGATTTGTTCCAACCAAGCATTGTACCGTGTACCGTCCACGGGATCGTCACGGGCATACGCAATGGATAAAAGCCGTTCCAAGCCGACTTGTGACAGTGTTTTGTACCGTCCTCCAAACTGTTTCAACCCGGGCAGGGATCGTTTGTGAACCGTTCACTGTACGGTCCCAACGATCCTCTGACAATACCATGTACTGGTTTGTATGCCATGCGCAGTTATGTCAACTGCCACAAATATCAACAGGAAGGTTCCCTAACTGGTTTCTTTGAATGTTTTTAATACAGTGCGAATCAGAGTCCTAAACTCGTTCCAACTGAACATGATTTTATTACAGTACAATGTTAGCGCATGCGTATTAAACCTGTCCTGAACTATTCCCGAACAATCCGCGGGACGATACAAGTAGAGGGGTTGGAACAAACCTATAATCTACGACTAATAAAAGAATAATTTTTTGTGTCAATATTTTTGAAAAATAAACTTAAATATAAAAATTGCAGTAGCAGTTGAAAAACTATTATTTACAAATAAATTGCATAGACTGTTGGCACTTATTTACATTAGCACTCCCCCCCCCCTTTTTCTGAACAATCGTCTGCCCTACAAAAGTCTCAAAGGTTTGTGTGTTTTTCTCCCCAAGACATTGAGACTCATGGGACAGTATTATCACGCTATTTTAAAATCGAGTCTAATCACGTGTAAAGACTAAATTAATCTTATGCAGAAAACAACAGGACAACGACTTTTACTGTTTTATTAGCGTATATTTAATATTCTTTTGTCTTTATTAGTAATTAGACTATAAGATATCACATTTATGTACAAAACTGTGATATTCCTTTGTCCCAAGGATATATTCGAGAAAATATCCCTGTGTCTTAATAGTAATTTAGACCAAGGAAAATGTATATACAACTGTATAATATGTTGCTTTGTCTAAATAACTATTACGACAGAGGGATATAAGGGATTAAGTAACCTTTAACAAGTACCTTTAAAATAAAAAGTATTTTTAATATTCTTCCTGCGTGTTAATGTGATTTTTTTTTTTTTTAAATAATAAGCATAGTTTATTATTTATATTATTTTCTTAAGCCTCAAGTACACGGGGTGCGTTTACAAGCTACAATCCGGCTTTTATACAAGCATCTCGTATACTACCCCAGTGTACTCGATGCACTCGCTCCATTAGCTGCTACTAAAAAAGCTCTGGAAAAAGTTAACCCGCCGGCAACTTTACAAGCCACTCACCAGCTTTTTAAAACACAAACAGGAAAATGTCACAGCACCACGTGGTTTCTACATGCTAGCTACTTGGCTACTGAGCGAGTGGAAAGTTTCGTGTGGCACGACAACTAGCGCACGACTCGCTGGCTTGTAGTTTGTAAACTCGCCCCGTGTACTTGAGGCTTAAATGATAATTAATATTAGTACTATAGATTTACCCATACGGTTCGCTATCACTGACAGAGGCTTCCTGATCAATAAGATCCTGAAGCTGTTGAAAATCCTGCTTCATTCTGTCTAATGCTTGCTTTAGCCTTGAGGAGAGCAACTTGCTGATGCCTCTATTCCTTGAAACGCATGTAGTTCCCATCAATTCTTTTGAGTCAATGTTAAACCTCGAACCATAGTCCGCTTTGCAAACTCCTCCTGATATGCTGATACTGTGGAAAGAATAATCATTATTATTATTCAAGGAAGTACTGTTTAATGAGTATTTTAATGAAATACATCTTTGATAGTATACAGAGAAGTGAGAATACATATATACATATACATTTAAATTAGCATTTGACTTATAATTTATTAATTGATCATCATTTATTAATTAAAATTAGCCTTCATAAATGATTGGAATAATGAATAGGGAAGAGAATACTGTCTTCTATAAGAATTGGTTTAAAACCTAATCGGGATTAACTAAAATCATTGGTATTTGATAGATCAGACTTAGGTTCAGATGCCTACTCCCTCCAAACCCATCTTAATATTATACTTAGCTGATCTTTGCGGCGACTAACGCCGACGCTGCTCCATTTCTTATGGATTTTTTTTACAGGTTCACACGGGAATTAGTTCCTCGTTTACCTGGTACTACAGAGGTCGCTACTGTCTATTCTATACTGCGCAATGCGCAATGAGGTGGTTCTTTAACCTTAGCAACGGTCAAAATAGAGGAAAGTGGACTATCTCCTCTATTTATCATCTCTGTGGCTACCATTAATTTTTATTTTAACTACTTCAACCGTGGTCTCAATTTTCTAAACTAAGTTTTAACCCCCCCCCCACAGTTAACTCTTAATATGTCTCATCGACATCATGGTATTGGTAGTCGCTTGAGAAACCCTAATTCCTTTTCTGAATACCAATAAATTGTTTATCTTTTTAATCCTTTTTCTCTAACATTACTGGTTCTTTGAATTCGACAGGTTGTCTTATAATAAAGATCATAGTTTTCCGGTGATATCCATGTTACGACGGGTTTAAAGCCCAACGTTGTAGAAGTAACAAGATAGACTAATTTTACCTAAAATTCATATAAAGAACAACAAGATAGTTACTCGATTCAGCATTTTAGATTTTTTAGTTGTTTTAAATTTTCTTAGTTATTTTCAGTTTTTTTTAATGTATTAACAAAATTTTTTATAAAACATAAATATTTTCCCTAGCATGGAATCAAGCACATCCTCTTTCTTTTTGAGGTTAAAGCTATTTTTGCTCAGAAAATAGATATTTTCCTGGAAGACTGCATATGTGGTCATATTATTATTATTTTTTTTTTTTTTAAATCGTCGAAACAATTTTCAAAAAACACTTTTTTCAGGTTTATTGAGGAGACATCACTCTCAAAAGTAGAGCTACAATTAATTTCTTGATCTTACCAGATGGTATGATTTTTCTGAACCTACATACCTTTCATTGAACTCAAGGAACTAGTAACTAATAATAAAAACACAATGATGTAAGAACTAACTAGTGTTTTAATAAATATACAGTTTATTTGTGCCAAATTGTACAAATAATATTCAATCTAAATATAACATTAATACTTTTTAATAAATTAATAAAACATTATTTGCGAAATTAGGTCAATAACAAAGTATACAATATTATGATCTCTGTGACACATAATGCCGGCTCATAAGTTATCAGGTTAGCCACATGTAACAAACAAATAGGAACTAAGAAAAAATAAATAAATAAATACTAATAAAACTACACTAATATTACATAACTAAGTACATATAAATTATTATGTTTATGATTATTATAATTTATAAACACATATTTTAGTAAAAACGTTTTCTTGTTGGTATTAATGAGATCATTACTTTTAACAACTGAATTGCACTTGAAGTTGCTAAAATGGATGCGTCAGACTGTCTAAACTGATAACTGATACAAACACAAGATCGAGCATTCAGAACCTAAATCCAAAATATCCTTTCTACTGAAGCGCTGTTGCTGAAATATTAAATACTCATTGACTGCGCCTCAAGGATGCTAGCTTGAAATGTATCAAATTTTCAAAGGTGTTTCTTGCATCATATTAACTCGTTGACGGGGATACCTGGGTTCGATTCCTGACTCCACCATCATCGCGTTATAGATGGGTAGCTTTTTTTTGTTGACCGGTAGCTTTTCTGTCTCGACCGGTTGCAAATGCTAAGCATACGATTTACACAAGTGATAATGTGACACACACCCGTGTAATCTACTACACATAGTAGTCAGTTAAGTTTGTTGTAGTTATCGAGCGAGTTGGAAAGCGATCGAAAAATGAATACCAGTTATTTCAATTAAGTCCTTGATGTTGTAAACACTTTCTGCCATTTCAGCAATTTCTGTGATAATAATAAGTGTTTGCTGAACATAAAACTTTTAGGGTTAAGCTGTACCAAGGTGTTCAGAATAGAGTTGATCGTTAAGCCAGTTACTTCTGATACATTATCTATCATCCAGCGCCTAGGAACTTGTCACTTGGATTTGCATAGCTCTCTATTGACCCTATAGTAATCGCTTCGGCAGTACATGATACGAGAAGTGGCTGAATAAGCCAATGGGCCTAAATAAGTGGAATACAGCAAGTTTGAACTAGTGGTTTGTTCTTTCCGTTCTACTACTAGCACTAAACCAATATCAATAAACACGGATCATTAAAATTCGTGAATGCTGCTCTTGCTTGGTGTGAACATTCTTCAGTCATTACCTTCCTCGATGCTGCTCTTGCTTGGTGTGAATATCCAGTCATTTTCTTCCCCGATGCTGCTCTTGCTTGGTGTGAATATTCAGTCATTCCTTTCCTCGATACTGCTCTTGTTGGTGTGAAAATTCAGTTATTCCCTTCCTCGATGCTGCTCTTGCTTTGTGTGAACATTCAGTCCTTCCCTTTCTAGATGATGCTCTTACGAATATTTAGTAATTTGCTTCCTCATCTTAAATTTGATCAATAAAGAATATAGAAATATGTCTGGTGAGAGAGAGAGAGAAGGATCAAATTTGGAATTCTGATTAACTTCTTTTCATTTTAAGGTACTGTGTTAAGTCTATAATTTTTCCAATTTCTTAGAGAGAAAGAGAGAGATTAAATTAATAATCATCATTTTCCAAAAAGACCTTTTACTTTCATTACCATGTAAACCATCAATGAAGTTGCTCTTTCACCGAGGGAAGCATTAGATGATGTAACGCGATCCCACGCCTTATCTGCAAGTGTGACGTCAGCCCTTCTCGAACTAACTTCACTTTCCGTGTATGCCTTATCGTGCTCCATACAAGCATGGTCCAATCCGTTGACTGGAGAATCACCGTTTTTCAATCGTTTCTCTAAATCTGTGCCAGGTCCGCAAAATTTATATCCTGGAACGTGTAATTCAAATTGCTGCAATCTTCTTCCTCTTCTGTGAACGCTTCTTTTGTCCATTAAACTAAAACATTTATTCATTTCTCGTTAAGTTCCTGTATATACTTTTTTCACCGATTTCATGTTTATTTTACATGATTTACTTAATACTTTTCCGTCTTCTTGTCTTTCACCTTGAGATATAAGTCTTAAGAATAGATGCTTAACAAATATAAGTTTTTAAATCTACCTTGTCAAAGATTTTAACTAAATGTTTATTTTTTCAATGCCTCATCTATAAATATATGTTCACTATAAATTTAAAAAAAAAAAAAAAAAATCAAATATTTCAGATATACACATACTTAAAAGTACAAAGCGATACGGCCCCATATGGGCGTTCAAGGTACAAACCCTGTGTAGCAAACCGTCTATTAACTAATTTAGCTGACAGCTCCACAGTACCTTGCTTAGAGTAAGCAATCATAGATCTTCAGAAGGGATTTGCCAAAGGTTTGCCACCCCAGACGTGTTAATGCAACTGTTGGTAAGGGGATAAAGGGTTTCGATCTTTTTCTCTCAGCTGGTACACTGGGCTTTCAGTTGGATCAAGCAGGTGCTGCCTTATGTCTGCCTAAATTGTTAAGTCCTCTCTGCTGATGAATCTCTTCGTTTTTGATCTTATGGTGTTTTGATTTTGTTTCTGAGATTACCCGAGGTAACAAAAGAGGTGTGATCGTTCTGAAGAACGAACTTTTGTTATGTCTCCGAAAACAAAATTTCCAAGACAGAAATCTGTTTCAATCATAGGGGAAGATTTTTTGTCTCGAGTCTGTCTGTCGGTCTATCGTTCAACAATTTTTCGAACCAACATATCTTAAAAACTACTTTATACTATTAGATATAATAAAACTCGTAAAAATTTGTAAATTTATATTACAATTAATTAATTACTATATTATTATTATTAATTTATATGAGTTAATAAAACTATTTTGAAGGTACATATATAACTCTCCTGAGTGAATTCCCTACCTTTAAAAACCGCCCTGGTTCCTAACCTTTGTCGTATGAACGTGAGTGGGTGTATTTATCTATCTATATTATTAAAAACGTTTTGTAAACAAACAAGTTCAGTGAGAGTGATATATACTTAACTGTTTGTAAGAGTGCGATAGGAGATAAGAGGGGTTAGGGGGAGGTCCTCAAGGGGAGAAAGGGGAGATTGTCATAGTAAATAGACGGTGTTGAGCGGAATGACCGGTGGAACTGTGAACTGTGACGTCATTCCTGAGGCAATAAACAAAAACAAGGGACGGTTGGCTTAGTGTAACACGGTCCCCGGTTCTAAGTGGATATTTTTGTTCCGAGGTAACATCTTTATTTTAATTAAGTGCAAAAACTATAAAACGGACTTAAGCTTTTAAAACGGTCCTCGGTTCTCATAGTAAATAGACAAAATAAATAAACAAATGAATAATCACACTTTTATCTACAAAAGTGTGATATTTATTTGTCCGAAATAATATCTTGTCAAATGTTGTTAAATGTTAAAATGGGACAAATTGAAAAATAAACCAAAGTCAATCGGACTGTTAAAAATGCGTGAGCGTGCAAGTGCATTTTTACTAAATTCATTGGTTATAAATAATTTTTTTTTTTTTTTACAAAAAAATAAAATAGAATGCAATTAGACATACATGTACATAATATGTTTTTAATTTTTCTTCATAATATTAAATAAAAAAAAAAAAAAAAAAAAAATTGACATACCCGTCATTTCTTGAGCTGCAATTATTCGGTTGGGCACATAAAATTGGGCTTACAATTGCTGCCACAAACACAACAGGCAACCACATCCTGATTTCTTAGCAATCAGCAGGCGAGAACAATAGTCACATGAATCTGACATACATCACAAAACAAATCAATTAATTTTGGTGTCTTCTATATAAAAAAAACTCCGCTAACTATGTTACATAAGACATTTAAAGTACGGAGAAAAAAAAATTGTGTTATTTTGATAAGAGCTATCAGGTTATGTCCCCTTAGAAAATGACGGGATTTTTTCTTATTTTTCTTTTTTTCAAAATTCGTTCTGTTTCCCTTTTAACACATATAAACAACTTGCTAAAATCTTTATATGAATGACAATTTCATCTAAAATTTTCAAGCTATTTTAACATATGTGTTTAAAACGTATTAACGCTTCGTTTTGGAACACATATGTGTTCATAATTGGTGCACGTCTTATGCATATAAAAGACGGACGTATTTGTTCAAAACATGGACAAATATTCCTTTACTAGCCATTAATTTGGTATACCATACATTATAGGTAACCAAGTCCAAAATGTGGATCCATTCATTTTCTATTAAATAAAATTTAACTTTATGTCTCCATAAAAATTGATTAAAACGTATTGTTTTTTTTTATAAATAATTAATAATCTATTAAAATAAAAATTCGATTATTACGTATAATAAATTATTTAATGACAACTTAAGCAACATTTCTTATGCTCATAATACTTTACTTCCAGTGTACGATGGGAACAACATAGTTGACTATGTTGGTATAGTTAGTGCAACATTGTATTGCAACATACTTCGTTATCTCAAACACTTTTTCAGTATCAAAAGCAATATTATGCAGAGAGAATAAAGTATCTGCGGATGGGTTTAGAGATTTCAATAATTATAATGTTTTAAAGTACATTGAGACTAAAAGTGTACATCTTTTTTAAAGCTATAGTAACAATAAATGTTTGTTTATTTTGACATTGTTCATTTTTTAAATTTTTAGTATGAGGATATATGCCACAACTGCAGCTAGTACAGCTCTATAAGTGATAATGGGATAATGATCTACTTCCGAAACAATAATAATCAATTTAGATATTTTACACGGACTTCTATTCCAAACAACTACTTTACACTTTTCGTCCTACTCTTCAAGTCCACCTAAGAAAACCTCTTCAATTAGATATTTTAGTTTACAATAGTAGTGCTTAGATATTTTAATAAACAATCTTAGTTAATGTAAGATAGTCAAGTTTGGCATTTTAGTTAAATCTGTAAGTTAATTCAAACATTTTAGTCCAAGTATGGTGATATTAGACATTTAATTATTATTAGTCTAGTTAACAGTCTGTTCATTTTGCAGAATTAGTTAGTAATTATTTATTAATTAATTTAATCTAATTTAGCAAGTCATTTAATTAACAATGTTATACAAGTAATTTAGGCATTTTAGTTAAATCTGATGGTTAATTTAGACATTTAATTAAAAATGTTAGTCAATTTAGGCATTCCAGTAAGCATTAGTTATCCTAACAGTGTTTGTTAATATAGCTATACAAGTATATTTAGCAAGATTTGTAATTTGAGACATTGTTAGCAATGTATAAGGCAATTTAGACATTTTAATTAGCAACGTTAGTTAGTCTAGTTATTTTAATTAGCAACGTTAGTTAGTCTAGTTATTTTAATTAGCAACGTTAGTTAGTCTAGTTATTTTAATTAGCAACGTTAGTTAGTCTAGTTATTTTAATTAGCAACGTTAGTTAGTCTAGTTATTTTAATTAGCAACGTTAGTTAGTCTAGTTATTTTAATTAGCAACGTTAGTTAGTCTAGTTATTTTAATTAGCAACGTTAGTTAGTCTAGTTATTTTAATTAGCAACGTNTAATGTTCATAACAATTTTGCTTATTGGGTTTTTAAAATCAACTCGTTAATCTGTGTGTGTGTGTGTGAGGATGGGTGGTTCTATAATGTGATAGAAGTGCCAATTTTCAGCTCGATTGGATGACTGAAAGAGTGTTTATTAGCCCTGTAATGATAAACACGGAAGGAGAGAGGCCGGGTTCGTCTCTGATGTCGGGCAAATTTAGTTAAACATCATGTTTGCGTAAACATTTTGATCTTGTATGGGCCTTAAGCCGTCTCGGATCGATTTTTTTTATTAACATTTTGCGGTACCATCGACAATACGATAATTTGCTAGGTTGTTTTTTAAAGTTTTTTTTTCATATTTGAACAGCATTTACAAAAAATGAAAGGAATATTACAACTTATATACTCTCGTGGTGGTCGTGGGTTCGATCCCTCGCCATGATGCTCTGATTTAAATATAGGTCACTGACGACCACACCATGCTTACTTCTGCAGTACAATGTACAGGTATGATGTGTAATGTATGGTTTCCCCTTAAATTTGAGCATAGAGTTCCGCTGTTAATGTATAATGTATGGCTGGAACTCTCCACCACAGGATTAGTAAAATGGGCCCAATGTGGCCTCATTGCTAGGTTCGAACAAGTGGTTTACTATAGTGGTTTACATAAGTGGTTTGTTCTTCTCGCCAAACAACTATTACTACTACTACTACTATACATCTCTTTCTCAAAACCCCAAAAATAAAAGATTTATTTTTTTTGTACCCCAATGAACGAGAGACAGTTGAGCTTGGTGAAATTTATATACGAATAATCAAGCTCAATTATATTTCATACATATAAAAAAAAAATTAATGTTATATTAATTAATTTAATTAATTATACAATAATAATAAATTAGATATTTAAAAAAAAAAAAAAACATAAGGTAAATTTAGCGCATATTACTTGAGAAGGTAAATTTAAATGTTCTCTTGAAAGTAGCTATTTGCGTTGTTTCCATTAATATTCTGTTTTTTTAAGACTATGGCTATTTGGAAATAACTATATTATACTTGAGGCGTCTTATGACGAATTAGTAATTAGACAATCAGTAATTATTACTGAAAAGTAATAAGACATTCAGTAATTATTGCTGAATAGTAATTAGACATTTAGCAATTATTAGTGAATAGTAATTAGACATTTAGTAATTATTACTGAATAGTAATTTGACATTTAGTAATTATTAGTGAATAGTAATTAGACATTCAGTAATTATTAGTGAATAGTAATTATTAGACATTCAGTAATTATTACTGAATAGTATTTAGACATTTAGTAATTATTACTGAATAGTAATTAGACAGTGAAAAACGTAATCAATAACATTAGGAGTTACTATATCTTACTTAGGGTTACTTAGTAACATTCTGTTATTAATACTCTATTCTACTTGCAGTGCCCCTTTATTACTTACTCATCGTTGATGCTGTGACTTAATAATAAATTTTAATAAATGACAAAATAATATAAAGCAGATTAAACGAATTTAATAAGTATTAACTATATTTTGACATGTAATAATATTTTATCATTAATTTTATTTGATTAATTTCAAAATTAATTAAATTTTAATGATAAAAATAATAATTTATGGAATTTAATTTAACGAAATAAGCATCTTAAAGTCAAATAATAAATTATTATTAATAAGCAAACTTACTATAATACTTTTTCTTTAATTAAGTTAAACTTTAATAATTATATAATTAGTAAGATAATTATTAATATTTATGAATAATCATAAAAGGTAAAATTAAAAAGGCTTACAATTAAATAAGGTTTTAAATACGTCAAATAAATGTAAAAAAAACACTATCACGTAATTTTTTGTAAAAAATACTGAATTAATTTCTTGATAACCATTCAGTTTTATATAGAATGAGTTAGAACAAATAATGAATTGATTTTGTATTATTATTTTGACGTTTTATTGCTAATTATTGATATATACTCGTATTATTAAGGATTTGTTTGTGTTTATTTCTTTTAAGTTGTTATATTGTTGTTTTTTGCTGATGTCAGTTGAACGTGCCTCTTTTAATATTAGCAAGGTCGTCTAAATATTTCATTTTGTTTAAAATACAATTAAATGATTGATTTTAAAAATAGTTTACTGTTTATTAATTATAAGTTAGTCTAGTTATTTTAATTAGCAACGTTAGTTAGTCTAGACATTTTAATTAGCAACGTTAGTTAGTTTAGAGATTTTAGTCAGAAGCGTTATGGCAATTTTCGACGTTTTAGTAAACAATGTAGCCAATTAAATCATTATAAAAAAACAAAAAAAAACTCTTTTTTTCATAAAATTTGTTAATTTTTGAGATTTTTATAATGTAATATTGTTATCAAAGTCAATTTAGACTATCAGCTGTAGGAAAATATAAAAAGTCACTCATTTATCCAAAATTACTTTAATATGTAATGTGCAAATATATCCTTGTCTTAATAGTTAATTATCCTGAGTAAAATCATCATGATTATCGTTACATATAAAAGGGCGATATTCCTTTGTCTAAAAGTACTTTGGACTATATAGCCCTTTGTACTATTAGTTATTGAGATGAAAGTATTTCCCAAAAGCTGTTTAGTAAACAAATATACTGTTAATAAACCAAATTGTTTCCAAAAGGCACCTAATTATGGTTACCACAAGTAAGTTAGTACCTCAGTACTCCATTAAACTAATCCAGAAATCTTAATAATATAATTAATTAAAATCAAAATTATTAAAATAAATCAAAATTATTAAAAACAATCAATATTAATTAAATTAATTAAAGTTATTAAAATAAATTGAAATTGTAGTAATTCTTACCGAAATAATTATGGATGTGAATTATTCCACACAGAGCTTATCACAATTTTCTTCAATTTGTAAAATTAGAAATGATCACTGATTTTATATATATGTTGTTGTTTATATAATCTGATAATAACTAAAAATTTACAATAATTTTTAAAATTATCTCATTATATTTTATATTAAATTTAATTTGTTTATTAACAAAAAAAGTTGGATAAAATGAAAGTTGTTAATTATTTTTATCATAAACAAATATGTATATGATTGACTAATAATTCAAGCATTTTTAAAAATTTAAATAAAAAAAGGGAAATCATTTTATTTTCTTTCTTTCTTGAATTAAATAAAAGTCANTGACAAAGTTACTTGACTAAGTTACTTGACAAAGTTACTTGACAAAGTTACTTGACAATGTTACTTGACTAAGTTACTTGACAAAGTTACTTGACTAAGTTACTTGACAAAGTTACTTGACAAAGTTACTTGACTAAGTTACTTGACTTAGTCTGGAGTTATCTCGATCTCCTTATTCATATCTGATCAAACATATGATGGTAAATAGAAGAATATTATAAAAATGAAATAGTGTGACCATAATCGATCAAAAGGAATATTAACTTACCTTCACATGAAGGGTTCTTGAAAAGCTTTATATTTAGATAATGGAAAATTAAGGAAAAATTAATGTGTATCTTTGATAGACCTTACATAATTATATTTATATATTTATATTTATATTGGATTTCTTCAGCTCTCGCGCACTCACTGTGCGCTTTTTCTAATTCTATAAGAATCCCCATCATTTCATTTCTTCAGTTTTAACGCTAATTCGATCATGGGAAGGCGACTCTTTGTCAAGCAATCCCAATTCTACTGATTCTGATAAATTAATTTTAATGTGTGACTAAATTACCCTATGTTTATGTTAATGATAAAACTCAAACTTGCAATTATATTCAAATTATTGAACGTCTTAAATTCGATGATATCTATTGACCAATAAATTTAAATTGAACTTTTCCCTGTAAAAATTAACGTAAATGGCCACCTCTTACTCTTTCCTACTTATATTTATATTACGAATACGACAATTAGGAAATTACTACATATTAATTGTGGTACCCCATCACTATTCTATTTTTTATTCATTATTAAAATTCTTAAGTTATCAAATTCTATTTTATTACTAGTAAAGATTAGTGGAAATTCCATAAAAAAATATCAAATGAATTATTAAATTCTATTTAATTAATAAATTGGTTCAGATAGCTTTACCATTTTTCTCTAATTGATGTTTAAGGAAAAAAAGATTTTTTTGAAAATTGGAGTCGACCATTACAATTAATTGCTCGAACTCATCCGTCTCCCCCCTACTCTTTACCAATCGTTAAAAAAACATTTCCCCCTCCCTCGACTCACTGCTTTTTTAACTAACCTGTCTTTTTCATATTTTATATAAGGGGAGGGGGTGATGGAGCTCTAACAAAAATGACTTTTTATACATTGTTTAATTTATTTAATTGAAGAGGTTTGGTCCAGGGAGAGGGTAGATGCGTTCTCTCAACCGGAATTTTTCGAAAATGTCCGGGGATCCGTTTCCCGCTCTCCCCGTAATTAAACTGATCGTTCATTTGTGAAAATTAAAAAAAAGAGGGTTTCAAACTTTTTAAAGCCATCTTTTTTTTCTAAAATTTATCTGACATTTTCTATCGTTTGAAAAACCCCATCAACATTTCAAATAGAATAAATTAAATACTGTTCTTTTTTTTAAATTGATTTCTCGTAAATGAAATAATATAAAGGTAAAAAAAAGGAAATGGAATTCTGATTACTCAAAATTTGATTTAGAGATTGAATAGATTTTCACGTTTTAAAATTAAGTAAAAACAATTGAGTAAAGAAAAAACAATTTAGTAAAAAAGGTAGTCAAATCTCAGCCTATAAGATAGTTGGATTTGACCTAATCGGTTCATCAATTTAATATTTAAACCATCAAGATAGGTTTTAATATTTAAAAAAATCATACCGTGAAACCAGATCAAGAAATAAATATATTAGGTAAATGTGGGATAGCATTCTTCAATAACTTCAAAAATACTAAAAATGAGTTTTCTGTGTAAGAAAGGCTTTTTTTAATTAATAAAACTCACTACTAAAAATAATATCTACATATTTATATTATATTTACATTGAACATATTTATAGTATAAAATTGTTCACACATATATAAAATAATATTATTCTGCTGCATATAATAACAATTAACAATTCATTTATATATTTTACATTTTTTATGAATAAAATTTATAGTATGTTCAACTATAAAGTAATAAGGATAAAATTGTTTATTTGTGTCATCATATAGTTGATTGTTTATAAAAACACGTTTTAATAATGTTCATAACAATTTTGCTTATTGGGTTTTTAAAATCAACTCGTTAATCTGTGTGTGTGTGTGTGTGAGGATGGGTGGTTCTATAATGTGATAGAAGTGCCAATTTTCAGCTCGATTGGATGACTGAAAGAGTGTTTATTAGCCCTGTAATGATAAACACGGAAGGAGAGAGGCCGGGTTCGTCTCTGATGTCGGGCAAATTTAGTTAAACATCATGTTTGCGTAAACATTTTGATCTTGTATGGGCCTTAAGCCGTCTCGGATCGATTTTTTTTATTAACATTTTGCGGTACCATCGACAATACGATAATTTGCTAGGTTGTTTTTTAAAGTTTTTTTTTCATATTTGAACAGCATTTACAAAAAATGAAAGGAATATTACAACTTATATACTCTCGTGGTGGTCGTGGGTTCGATCCCTCGCCATGATGCTCTGATTTAAATATAGGTCACTGACGACCACACCATGCTTACTTCTGCAGTACAATGTACAGGTATGATGTGTAATGTATGGTTTCCCCTTAAATTTGAGCATAGAGTTCCGCTGTTAATGTATAATGTATGGCTGGAACTCTCCACCACAGGATTAGTAAAATGGGCCCAATGTGGCCTCATTGCTAGGTTCGAACAAGTGGTTTACTATAGTGGTTTACATAAGTGGTTTGTTCTTCTCGCCAAACAACTATTACTACTACTACTACTATACATCTCTTTCTCAAAACCCCAAAAATAAAAGATTTATTTTTTTTGTACCCCAATGAACGAGAGACAGTTGAGCTTGGTGAAATTTATACGAATAATCAAGCTCAATTATATTTCATACATATAAAAAAAAAATTAATGTTATATTAATTAATTTAAGTATTCCCTAACTTGGTCCCCCCTTAAATTTGAGCACAGTTAAACATCTACCACGGTCCCCTCATTCCTAGAGTTCCGCTGTTAAAGAGGGAATAATTGTGTGTTTTTTAGTCAGGGTAGACAAGGGGTAGAGAGAAAAAGGGCCGCCCGGAAATTTTCAACGATTTTAATCGTGTGAGTGATTTTGTGAAAATGAAGAAATAAACCCCCCTTCTCCTCAAACTACGTCGGTAAAACCTCGGGATTGAAAAGTTTAAATTATTTTTGGGTCGAACAAGAAGGGTAGGGGGATTGAAAAGTGAGTAGAAAATTTGAAAAGCTGGTTTTGGGGAGGAGAATTGGTAAAAGCTGTTCAGCGCCCCCCCCCCCCCCCATATCCAACCCGGGTTTTGTGAGGGATTTTAGCTGCCGAAACCCCACTCCCCTCCGGGGGTTTTAAAACTCATTAAATAGTAAATTTAATTAGTACACGTTTGTAACGGTTGCCGACACTGTGAGCCCTCTCAGTTTTAAAGAGGAGGAATAATTAGAGATGCCTTTTAACCGTAATTACCGTCCGTAATTAGTGAGGGCGGTAAAATGGCGGAGGTAGGGTATGTTTGCACAGCCGCGGGGAGTGCTTGTGACGCAGCCTTCCCGTTCTAAAACCATCGCTAGCAAACCGCCATGAGTAATTAATTAAGTCCCTGTTAACAAAAGTGATCAATTCCCTCGACGCTGGCTTTCAATGGAAAGCCTTTTGGCAACCACTCGAACCGTAATTGTGTATCTTCCCTTCCCGATGTTTACTTTTATCTATTTAGTATTAATTGACGTAAAACTTGAAGGTTTTAGCTGATTAAAGGATAATAATAATTAAATGTACAAGTTTATAGACGTTTGAAATTTTAATTTAAAACTTTTTTTTATGCTATATTATTAGATTTACAAATTGAATTTTTTTTTTCTCTTTCTCTTTAATTATAATAGTAATTATCATTTTATTTGGTGCTTTGTAGTCCACAGCTTAAAATTATTTTAACAATTAAAATTTAGTAAAGCTTATGTCTGCAAAGATTCTGCAACAACCTCTGGAAAAATCTTCAGCAAGGTTAAGATCGTATGGTGATCCAGAGAAATTAACTAAAACTTTTTTTCTTGTTATTTGATGTTGAGAAATGTTACAATGGGTAAAAGTTTAAAATCTGACGTGTCTTTTCCTCGGTATTCTTCACGTGTCAGTCAACCTATCATAAGATTATTATTACAGGACGGATGATCGTCGACTTTACACATCAACTAGATTCGATCATCGAATGAAACTCATCTCATTTTCTGGGATTCGAGTCATCACTAGATATAATGGTGTATGAACTTTTTGTTTTGGTGGGATCTTATCAACTTTATCTACACTTATCTTTTCTCTGAGTTGTCGCTGATATTAATGAAAACGGCTTCATGTGTGTTGATGAGCAATGGTAACGACACCAACTAGTATCAATTTTTTGCTTTATATAGGTGACTTAACTTTCTTTTTGATCAATATCTTGATCAAAATATCATGGGAACTTAATATTGATTTGTTGAGACATTTTATCCTTATTTTAAAATCTTGTTGATTCGATTACTTGTGTTTTCGTTGTATTACCTTCGAGTTTAGCAATATTTTCTTCTATAGTTCTTCCCCTTGTCTCGATCATGTAAAATATAGCGGTTAATATACCTATGAAACTGAAAATGGCACAGATTAAAAAGTTGACGTACTTGCCGACTCCCACTTCAAGGGGTAAGTAGATATTAATAACGATACCCGTTACCAACGCCATCCAGATAGACAACAACGAAGATGCTTTGGATTTGATATCGGGTGAAAATATTTCTCCGCATAACATCGTTGGTATAGAGACTAGACCAAAGGCAAAGGCGATACCGTGAATTATGAGAAGGACGAACGGTAACCAAATTAAGGAAGATACGTCCACGCTTGTCTTATCTCTTAGGTAAAACCAAGCTCCTACACCGAACATGCTTATACCAGATCCAGTGCAGGAGAATGCTATAAGCGTTCTTCTACCGAATTTATCAACGACGAAGCCGGACAGCAAACAGGACACTATCCACACAATATTTAATATGATAGTAAATTCCTCGGGAGTTACAATATAAGTTGGCATTGTGACCGAAGTAAAATTTAAAAGTATGGACAATCCCGCACTCCTCTGGACTGCTCCGAGAATTACGATCATCAAGAAACCCTTGAAAGCCGGAGGTCTCTTGAAGATGTCAAGAAAGGTCGATTGATTTTTTTTGTTCTTCTGTATAGAATCTTGTATAGTTTGTACAACTATATCGTTGTAGTTACCTCTTAGCCATTTCAAACTTGATCTGGCAGCATCGATGTCGTTTTTCATCAAATAGTAATAAGGCGATTCTGGAATGAAACAGAGAATTATGGCTAGTGATCCCGTGAAAATAACTGAAAACCACGCAAGGTTTACGTACGAGAAGTACCAACCGATCAAACTCACTAATAGCGAACCTACGTATAGAAACATTCCGTAGTAAGTACCCAGGACTCCACGTACACTAGGATCAGCACATTCACCTATGTAAACTGGCACTACGGTGTAAACTAAACCAAGCCAAAGACCTGACATTATCCTTGCTATGCACAGCGGCCAAAATCCTGTAGTAGTGGCTACGATAATAAAAGAAAACACATGAAGCCATATGGAGAGGCAAAGTGAATTTCTTCTTCCAAGATGATCCATTATATATGCTGATGGGATGGGACTGATTATGTTGCCGATGAATATGCTGGAAGCCACCCAAGACTGTTCATTTAAATCCAGGGTGAAACCAGCTTCTCCTCGTCGTATCTTTGGTAAAGCTCCTGACACCCAAGCGAATCCCAAAGCAGCTGGTACTCCGCACAGCGATACTAAAACAGAAATTTCACAGTTATAGCTTACCTGAAATTATTTCTATACATTATGTAATTAAATATATCAAGTTAATTATATTTTTCTACATGAGAAACTGGCTCTCATGTACATTCTACAAGTAAGTAGGCTGGCATAAGCCTGTTGGCTTAGGCCAGCCAAAAGGCTTATACAACTATATGTGTAATTAATGGCATGGGGTTAGTGTGTTGCTCCATCAGTTGTATCTATTAAGCAGCTACGAATTGATATGCGAGTTGGGTGAACATCGAGATTAGAGCGTGGGGCTACTGCGTGACAAGTGTGTATGACAACAATAAGTTACCAGACACCCATAATTAACAAATTCCCCATTAAGCTGCGCATGTCCAGTCTAAAGTGTGCCAGCTTAACTTCAAGCTGCGCATGAGAGACCAATGCTCAGCTCTTTCCTTTGTTCGGTTTGGCAGTCTGGACGAGGCTTTATAGATACCTTGTCTAAATGAATAACCTTAGATGATCTATTAAATATAAAAACTCCGATTCATATTCCTTTTCTTTATCTAAAGTTTCATTTTTAAACTCAAGGTACTTTTCTTCATTTCAAGGTACTTTTCTTCATCTGAAGTGCCCCAGATTGTGGGAATCTCTCCCACTAAAAACCTCCCCATAAAAGTCGTACATCAGCCAATCGTGTCTACCCTCCTTTATTGCATCACTGAGAGACGTCTAGTGTTTTAGAGAAGATGTCACTCCTTTATTATCCCCCCTCACCCTCAGTCCTCCTGATATCTCAGCCCCTGTCTAAAGTAGTAGGGTTGCAGACCAACGGTACCGGTAAAAGTTTGTGTGTTTCGTCGTTTGTGTGCTTTTCTCACTATAACTGGAGTAAAAAATTACCGTTTTAAATGAAATTTGGCACACAGGTGCATCTCAGTATAAGAAAAGTTTTTAGTCATCGTGACATTTAGAAAGTCTTGAAGCGTAGGGAAAGAATATATATGTAGTTATAAATAGTACATTTAATATTTTCAAGATGATGGCCAACATGGCGGACGTCTAAAGAAAAAGATTTTAGTCGCCATGACATGTTATACGTAGTTTCTTACAATGTAGGGGGGGGGGGATTTACAACTACCAAAATTTTCTTTTTACCGGCGTTTCGAGAACAAATATGGGCGATATGAGAGTGATAAAAAAAAAAAATTTATGAACCATGTTACATGTTGTTTTAAAGCCCTTCTCATGTAGATTAAGAAACTGAATTTTTTTCTCAATCATTTTCGCCTGGTAGACATATTACATTAAAACAATATGACCGATGTAAGAGCAAAATGCAGATTGTTCTACGCGAGATCTTTAAGTACCATTACTAGTAAATATGCAATTTACCTTTTTCGTTCTTGCAATTTCTCAATTTGCTTTCTTGTCGCATTTACCAAATATGTAATAGACAATTATGTAATCAATCATACTTAGTAGTTCAAAATTGCGCAAGAAATATTTTTTATTTATGCTAATTACAGATAAAATATGTACTTCATAATTAGGTAAACTTACCAGCGATTACTGCTATCCATTGTCCGAATTTGCCAGGTTTGCAAAATTTCGAGATGATTCTAATTGGCAGCATTTGGGTTATTTTTGTTTAACAGATTATTCAAGCCATTTTTATGGTCCAGAAGCCTTGCAAGTTTTGATTTATTTGTTTATGGCTCTAATATAACCTGAAACATTTCAATTTTTTTTTTTAAAACAAATAAATAAGATATTAACAATATAAAATAACATATCGTATGGAAGTGTTATTACATGGTCAAGATGAACACTTTAAGGTAACTTTATATCTTAAGAAGGTTTTAATTCTAGTCATTATAACATTAAGGATATAATCTTGTCCTACAAAAAAAAAATTGGATATTCAATCCTAAAATTCGAGATCCAATCCAATTAAAATTCGTTACAGTGCGATGGATACAACACTGGCAGTCTGGTTATTATAGGATACACATTATAGGGCTTACAACCACCATTAAAGGATAACATACAATCTTGCCAATCTTACTGTGATTTATTATAGGACAGACATACAACTCATACACTAGCTATGTTTACGCTTAGCTATGTTGTTGGTGTATTGAAAACGATCTGAATACGGTATCTTTCTATGTAAACGCACCGTATTTAACCAATAGTAACACGGTACTAAAGTCTCCTTTAGTTACGCGTAAACAATTGACAGTATAGTAATTACTCTCATGGATAACCTTAAACATCGACCCATCGAGAATAGAGACTAAATAGAGGTGTCATAATATAAGCCGGATGGAGTAAGAGTGGCACCAGCTTCCCCCTCCCCTAGAATACAAACAAGCTATAAAATACAAGACTTTTCTTAGGGTAAAAAGGTAGCGATATGACAGGAAACAGGTATTTAAATGGGGCTTATATTATAATTTGAGAACTCACAACTTGACAACCAGAACGAAGGTTTCAATCTTTGTATTCTAGTGGTGGGGGAAAATGATGCCATTTGCCTACCCTCTTTTGCTACTCTATTTAGTCTCTATACTCGGTGCATCGACCGTATAAATATAACCTTCTTTCAAAGCCATCTTAATTATTATCTGATTATTGTCATAATCAGCTGTTTTCAAATACCAACTCTATACCTATACGGTTATGTAAATAGACATCATTTGAAAACAGGATCTGTTTTGTGATTGTTTTCAACATACCGTGCAAATGCTATTTATCCTTTAAATAAAGGAAGGTAGAACTCTTTATTACAACTTTCCATTCCGTTTAATAGTCATGATAAGATAAAGGATACTATACTCTTATAGTATCTTTACCTAATGGCTAATGGTCAGTATACTAACAATTGATTGATTTTGAAAAGGTAGAGGGTGCAATAGTGTCTTGAATTATGGAGACCACAAGTGGTACTATTGAAAGGAGGTCACTACCTAGTGAAAGAAAATTGAACAAATTTGACAATTTCTCCGATGTGAACCAACCAGAAGGTAACCCATAGGTTTTTTTCTGGAGTAGATTATTCTGGAGAAGACTGCTAATTAATAAATTTCTTATGTTGTTACTCTTATAACAAAATCTCATAATATTTAAAAATCAAATAGAATCAGGTAGAAAGGTTAGTGGCTAATTATAAAAACATTGAAGACAACATGTATGGAACCTTCCTGTTTATATGTGTGACGATTGACGTAACTGCGCATGCCTCACCAACTTGGTTTTGGCTGAAGGTCATTTGGGCTGTTTGGTAAACCATTTTCATAAGATCTATACGTAGATTAGAACGGGTTGGAGGACGGTACGAAACACCAGTCTGAGGTCTGTGTAAACACTCTTAGAACTTGGTCTACTAGACCGATTTCGATCAAATTTAGGATATTTGTTCTGAAAAATCATACCTCGAGACGTAATCAAGAATTCAATTTTATTTTTCGGTGCCCCTAAAAAATAATCATGGCATTTTTTCACTTTGTTTAAAAGAAAATTGACGATTTTGATTAAACAATTATATTTTGTTGGCCATTTAAAATATAAATTTAACTCGAGACGTAATCAAGAATTCAATTTTATTTTTCGGTGCCCCTAAAAAATAATCATGGCATTTTTTAACTTTGTTTAAAAGAAAATTGACGATTTTGATTAAACAATTATATTTTGTTGGCCATTTAAAATATAAATTTAACCGTATTACAAAAAACACTTGTTAACCACTTTTTAAATTAAATTTATTTTATATAAATTCAGCAATGTATTCTCACAATGTAAACAAGAAAGTTTTGAGTTTGTCGGACCGATTTTAATTTAATATTTCATCCTAACATTTTCTTCGTTTTCTTTCCTAAAATCCTTGAGACGCTATTGCCTCTTTGCATTTGCACATATCGTATTTATGTAACTACTTTTGTTGTTTTTAGGAAATTAAAAAATATATACAGTACACTTATATACTAATATACAGATTACTAATATACAGTATACTAGTATAATACAGTAATATACTATAGTATACTAGAATGCAATATTCTAATATACAGCTCACTGGTATATATAGAATACAGTACAATAGTGTAACGTATGTGTTCTGTTAATTCGCAGAGTATGTAGACCGAAATCTCAGACCAACTAAGGTATATTAAAAAATATCTAAGGTATACAGCGCTCATAATAAGATAGGAATTATCTTACCTGATGTTTATTTTACTCTACAAATAAACTGATCTTTTTGCAGAACAAAACACGTAAATCTTCGTTTTTCTCTTCTCTTATAAAGAATAAAATTATGTATTATTCATAATTATTTTGTATATGTCATTAAGGGTTCCATAAAAAGTATAAATATATATTATATATATTTTAAAAACTTTATATACAATATAAAATTAAATAATTACAATGTTTTTTTTATTCAAAAGATATTTAATTTATAGTTATACGAAAGAAATTTATAATCATCTATTTGTCTATTGACGTTATCCACAGGATAATTCACTTAGTATGTTGGCACATCCCGTGCGGATAGCAGAGAGTTTGCTTCAGGACACCTTATGGCTGACGATTTCAGCCCTATTAAAAGAAGCAACAAATTTTATAATAATTAAAATTATTATTAAAGCCATATTTACAGAAGGTTTGAATTAAAATTTAGTCGATTCCACCACTTTCTTTTCAGGTTTATTGCCTTCTAGTTCATCGAGTATATCTTCTATAGATCTGCCTTTAGTTTCAATCATGACGAATATACTGGTCATTATTCCGATGAAACTTGAAATGGAACAGATAAGAAAGTTCGAGAATTTACCGACATTTGCCTCCAGCGGTAGGTAGACGTTTAGGATAACTCCGGACACCAACGCCACCCAGACGGATACAAGAGCTGTCGCTTTCGATTTAATATCGGGTGAGAAAATTTCACCTGGGATCATGGTTGGTATAGACACGATGCCGAAGGAGTAAGCGAAACCGTGAGCCATAAGAAGAATGAATGGTAACCATGTTACGGAGGTTACGTCTATACTCGTCTGGTCCCTTAAGAAGAACCAAATAGCCACACCCAACATGGTTAAACTGGATCCTGCACAAGAGAAGCCCATCATTGTTCTCCTACCAAACCTGTCCATTACGAAGCCAGATAACAAGCAGGCTACCGTCCAAACCCCGTTAAGAATTATCCCGAATACATCGGCAGTTACTATATAATCTGGCATTGTGACCGAAGTGTAAGTCAAAAGAATGGCCAAGCCCGAACTTCGTTGTATTGATCCTAGAAGTGCTGAAATTATAAATCCTTTTCTTGCCGATGGCCTCTTAAAAACATCGCTATAAGATGATTTGGTTTTCTTACTTTTTTCAATCGATTCTACAATGGTTTGTAAAACGGTTTCGTTGCAATATCCCCTTAACCAAGACATACTTGATCTTGCTGAAACTTCGTCACCTTTCATTAGATAAAAATAAGGTGATTCCGGTATAAAGCAGAGAAGTATTGCAAGTGACAACGTGAAAAGACAAGAAACCCAGGCGAGAGTCCAATACGAAAACAAAGAACCGACGGTACTCACGATCAGTGAACCTATGTAAAGAAAAACTCCGTAAAAAGTACCCAAAACTCCTCTTATTTCGGGATCGACGCATTCTGCTATGTATACCGGTACGATAGTATAAACTGCGCCGACCCAGAAGCCTTTGAAAATTCTGGCGACACAAATCGCCCAAAAGCTTGTGCTTGTGCCGATGATAACGAACGCGATAACTTGAAGCCATATAGTTAGACATAGAGAGTTTCTCCTTCCGAAATGTTCCATCAGGTAACCGGACGGAATAGGACTGAATATGTTCCCGAAGAAGAGGATGGAAGCTACCCAAGACTGCTCGTTCAGGTCCATGGTAAATCCAGCTTCACCTCGGCGGATCTTGGGAAAAGCTCCCGATGTCCAAGCGAATCCCAAAGCACATGACATGGCACACATCGAAACTGAAACCAAACACAAAACTCTTTTGGAACGTTTGTCTAATGTTCAATGGTATTTGATTTTTTTCTGGAGTACAAACCCAAGCAAGCTAATATTTAATGGTTAATTATTAATGCATAGTTCCTTATCTTTGGTTATTCTTTAACATTATACATACGTAGAAGATCAATAATCAATGAGAAAAAGTTTTAAAAACTCTAAATTTAAATAAATCTGGGTATCTGAATCGAAAGAAGTTTAGAAAACATCTTTAATTTTGTAAAAGCAGAACAACTTCCTGGTAGTATCAAGCTATTGCTAAATTCTATTGCTATTAGAATTCCCGAATTTTTTAGGAATTCTTATCCTCTTTAAACTTCTTCTGACGAAGTGAAGTCGTGGTTTGACAGTAATTGTTACTTCAATTTAGTTTATTCTATACTTTATATGTTATTATTAAAGTAAAATGGCAAAATTCATACCAAGTATGACAGCTATCCATTGCCCAAACTTGCCCAATTTGCAAAGTTTCGATATGACCTTAATTGGCAACATCTTTGTTCGTCTCTTTTTTAATGATTTTGTATCTTGAATTAGGTCTTACTTATCCTCTTCAACATTATAGCACCTGCACAAATAATAATAAACATTTCTTCAAAACATTGTGACCAGATCATTGATTGTGAATGATTGATGACAGTCATGGTCATAATCGTGACTTTGATGAGGGTTTATGCTATTGTGCTATTTGTGCTATGTGATGGCGACATTCTGATGAATATTATGAGTATCTGCTGATGAATATGATGAGCTGAACGGTTACACAATGATACTTACACAAGTATGTGATGAAAAGTATACTGTTAAATATGATGACGGGAATGTCGTTGAATATAATGAGCAGCATTCTGATGAAAATGATGAGGTAGCATGTTGATTAATATAATGTAAAAGAATACTGATGATTATGATGAATGATGTACATTCGAAATAACAATATAAGCGGCGTTAAATATACACTGTTAAAGTGAGAGTAGAAAAGATAAAAGAGAACAATGAAATATGATGATACAAATGACCAGTTTTTTAAGATGTAAACATACATAAAAGTCTATGATTTAACACGAAGTAATAATAGGATTATAAATTAAATTCAATATTACTATAGATATGAAAACATTTTGTTTTAGTTTTTCGATCCAAATGATTTCCTTTTTTTATCCGAGAGGAGTTTACTTTTATGGAAGATTTATATGGCTCAATATTGATCACATCATACTCGCTTCGGCGGTACAATGTACATATGTATGATGTGTGAAGTGGCTGGAATTCTCTACCGCGGGGCGTAAAAAGGGCCCAAGTGATGGCCTAATTGCAAGGTTCGAACAAGTGGTTCGTCCTACCCGTTTTAGTACGAAGTACTAGACTACTACTCTTTATGGAAGCTGCAAATGATTGCTTGTAGTTTTTCCATTCTTATGTATTTGGGTCTGTTAAGGACATTAAAAGGCTCACTATTACGACATCTCGATCCATCCTTAGGTTATTCTCAATTGCCAGCTTGATAATAACAGAATGAAATTGCAATCGCTTCGAGCTCTCATGTGGAGATGAAAAATGGCTTCTCAAATCTCTTTTAATTGATATAAGTAATATAATAGTATCTTCTATTCTTAATTCACTTTTCATAATTATTCAATTTGATTAGGGTGTGTAAAAATTGTCTCAGCTCTTTTTTTTATCAAATTAGATTGTTCTGTGTTTAGATAGTGGTCGAGCGATTCCAATACTACTTAGCTATATTGATCATCTTATTGAGTAATTAATTTGATATTTTTACTCAGATAGAGGGGGAAGAAATCACCCTCTTCAAAAACCAGACATCATACGCAAGTTTTACTTCACCCTTCCCAATCACAATCAAATACTAATTAAAAAAAACCTCGGAAGTTTGATAAAAGTAGGGGGTTGTTGGGGAAAATCCTCCCTCATTCTTCTACCAGGAGGGTGAATTCCCGAAGAAGAGGTTAACTCTTAATACACAGGGAAAATCTGAATTGAATGATGAGGTTAAACAATCAGTGAGAAGGTTTTTCAGGGATGGGCAAACAAGAATGAGAGCAGAAGCGCATGCAGGAGTCGCGTGCCTTCCCCATCTAGAGCTAACAGTCGTCAACCAATCTGCATCCGTAATGTAGCGACGGCACAATCCCTCCCCGCACAACTTCCTAACAAACAACTTCTACGTCAGGCATTATATCGATCTTCATAAACCCACCAGCTAATTTTCCAGTTATGATTTTTTTCTGTCCAAATAGTTCCCTCCATTATAACAACTCCCTCTCTATTTAATTTCCCTCTAGTGTTGGGAAACAGATAAACAGGACAATAGACTGTCTAAACATGAACATGTTGATATGATAACCGAATTTAAGCCTGGTTTTTGGATTTGATTCGGTATCCTAAGTCAACAGATCTCACATAATCGCACTTTAGAAATGCTTAGAGAACAATATATTGAGTTAAATGTTTTAAGAGTGCTCGTTTGTAACAGTTAAAAATAGTTTGGAAACAATTAAAAACAAAAATAGTTTGGAAACAATTCGATCTAGGTTGGTTTAGAAATTGTTAAGACAGTAAATAAATATATAATCATCTAACCTTTAAGCCTCGTTCACACGATGACACTAGTGTCGCGACATTCAATGCCGCGACATTAGTGTCGTCGTATGAACAGTAGATGTCATGGCAAATTTGCTTTTACAAGCCATTATTGTCTATTTTGTTTAATTGTTTCCCCCGTTTCTTTAATTTGTCAAATATGTTTTGATTTTCTTACATGAATTAAAGTATTAATATAGCAAAAGTTAAAGAGCGCAGACGGTTCAAATTAATCTGGGGCTATCCGCAGGTTACTTTCGATATACTATAAAAGTTTCATACAAATCCGATAAGTACTTTAGAAGTTATAGGTGTAAATAAATGTATGTTTGTGCGCATGTGAAAGAGAAACAAATGAGCGCAGAAGGTTGAAACTTATGAGCTAATTATGACCAACAATGAACAATTTGTGTAGAACAATTTGTTCTATCTATTATGAGCTACCATTAAAATCAGACGTGTAGTACATAAGATATGTTGGTTCGCAAAAATTAAACGACAGACTGACAGACAGACACGGAACCAAAAATGTTTCCTGATGTCTGAAACGGATTTCTGTCCTGGAATTTTTTAAATCTGAGACATAAATATTTTCGTTCTTCAGAACGATCACATAGCTTCCGTTACCTTCGGTAAGGTCGGAAGCAAATAAATACATAAAGTAAATTAAGATAAATTCTAAACAAAGTGATTTGATTTGTAACTATACAGTTTGTTAAGGTAACAGTAGTAAAGACACCGCATTAGATCAGTTGGACCTAAGTCCTAACTCACTAGCTGCATAAACCAAACTGAGGGTTTTATATTATTTATCTTCCAGTTGTAAGAATTAACCATCCACGTGTGAAACTTAACTAATTATTATTAAGATAATAATAATTATTATTAATTATTCTTATTATTATTCTTAATAATTATTATTAAGATAATAATAATTATAATAACCATAATTAACATCTATTAAAGCAAATAATTAAATGTTTTTTATAATTATTCTCGTATAAGTACTTTGTTGCGTAATACATTTCTTTCATATAATTTTGCTGTATAATATTGTTATATTTTCACTTTGTTTTATTAAACATCAGTTGATGACCAAAGGTCATTAATAAAATATCCACTTTATCTATCTATTGCTACTTTGTTCTATTAAACATCAGTTTATGACCAAAGGTCATTCATAACATCTCCACTTTATCTATCTATTGCTACTTTGTTCTATTATACATCAGTTGATGACCAAAGGTCATTCATAACATCTCCACTTTATCTATCTATTGCTACTTTGTTCTATTATACATCAGTTGATGACCAAAGGTCATTCATAACATCTCCACTTTATCTATCTATTGCTACTTTGTTCTATTATACATCAGTTGATGACCAAAGGTCATTCATAACATCTCCACTTTATCTATCTATTGCTACTTTGTTCTATTATACATCAGTTGATGACCAAAGGTCATTCATAACATCTCCACTTTATCTATCTATTGCTACTTTGTTCTATTATACATCAGTTGATGACCAAAGGTCATTCATAACATCTCCACTTTATCTATCTATTGCTACTTTGTTCTATTATACATCAGTTGATGACCAAAGGTCATTCATAACATCTCCACTTTATCTATCTATTGCTACTTTGTTCTATTATACATCAGTTGATGACCAAAGGTCATTCATAACATCTCCACTTTATCTATCTATTGCTACTTTGTTCTATTATACATCAGTTGATGACCAAAGGTCACTCATAAAATCTCCACTTTATCTATCTATTGCTTCCTATCTATCTATTACCAACGGTAAGCACCGTTGGTAACAGAAGCTATGTGATCGTTCTGAAGAACAAACAATTGTTTGTCTCCAATTTCAAAAAATTCAAGACAGTCATCCGTTTCAGACATCAGGGAACGTTTTTGGTTTCGTGCCTGTCACTCCATTTTTGCAAACCAACCTATTATCTCAAAAATTACAATGTTTCAACCTTCTCTTTCACACATGCGAATAAACATACATTTATTTACACCCAAATCTTCATAAGTTCACATCTGAGTTTTTCGAAAGTAGCTCCCACATACTGCGCTCTTTGAATTTTGCTAAATTGATACTTTAATTCTTGTATTAAGTTGACTACGAAGAAAATATTTTTTAAAACAAACTTATTATTCGTATTCTTCTCAGCAAACCCTTTCATTTGAATTCCATATAATGGGCGTACTTAAAAATGTCTAGTCCGCCATCTTGGGCTGCTCGCCATGTTGGATTTTGAATGACGTCACTAAACTAACCATGCCTTGTCATCCAAACTAAACGTTTAGGTATGCAACATTTCAATTCAATCGGTTGAGGATAACTGCTTTTAAATTCAGTTGCAATATTTGACCCGAACATACTTACATACAAAAATTGCAAGTTAATTTTTTACAGATTTAAATTTTTTAAAAACAATTCAGGAGAAAATTAAATACATTTGGTAATGCTAGGTTGTATAAGTACACAATACGACTCTCGGAAGCTTGGTTGCCACATTAATTCGCAGATTATTTTTACTAAGCTATCGCCTTATGTTACTCCCTTATTTTCACTATACTTATTTACCATTCATGAGCTTCCAATGGAGTGAAAATAATACTGTTTCTTCTTTGGAGCACGTTATTTTAAGGAACTGCACATGTTCTTCATTGTAGTACACTATATGTTAGGAATAAAACATTAGCACAGGATGACTATAATAGGAGTTTCTTTTTTAGATTACACGTTGTTTTACGGAACAGCCTGTTGTATACTTGTATGGATAAATATAAAAGGTTGTTCTGAAGAAAAAATAGCAATGTTAAGAGTGGAACATGTTGTTCTTAGTCGAATTACATCTTGTTTTGATAAACAACTGCCTTCTTCGTTGGACCTAAGGGTTGTTCTAAGTAATTTTGCCTATATCCTTAGAACACGTTCTTCTTTAACACTTAAGTGCATGCTGTTCCAAAGGAAGTAATAATGTTGAAAGTCGAACTTCGTTGATTTTTTAAGAATTTACATGTTACACTTCCTTAGATCATGTTCTTTGCCGAAGAACATGATACTCTTTCTAAGAGTACATGTTCTATTAAAAGAAAAAACATATTACGTTAAAACATCCACAGAAAAATACGTATTTATCTAAATACGTATTCGTACTGCTCGGAAAGCATAAGTCAGAAACCTACTTCTGTCGATAAAGGGGTTGCCACTGGCAGCTTCTAACACCAATTATATTCTTAGTATTACTTTTTTATTTACACAATTTGTGAGAGACATCAAGGGATGCGCCATGCAAGTGTAACACATAGGAACTGTTCCTACATCAGACATTATGTCATTAAGATGGTGGCTCGTCTTTATGCCATGTCCTGCATCTTTTCGTCGCGTCCGACTCATCAGGGGCCTGACGATGCCCACCCAATTCTGGCTTATCAGAGACGAGCGTGCTGCCATACCACCATACATGCTTGGCTGGCAAACGTCCAGCTAACATCTTATCGACGTACTGTTTGATGTTGGAACAGTACCTAGGTGTCACGCTAGCGTGGAACATCCCTTGGTGTCTCTCACAAATTGTGTAGCCTATTGCAGTGTGCAAACACGGTATTAAATTGCTCTTTACTTTTAAATTTTATCATGTTTATCTGTATTATGTTTGAGACAGTATAAACAATGGTGTAAAGTAAAATTTGCATAAGTTCTATACGCTTTTAGTTATCGCTGTCTTATAGTCACTTATTCCTGATAGATTTTTAATTAGAGCTTAGAGCAAAGGGTAGAAGGGCTGGAGATACTGCAACGAAAGTGTAAGGGTAGCAGTACTGTAAATAGAATATTTTAGGATTATCTTATAAGTGGATTTGTCCNTTCATAACATCTCCACTTTATCTATCTATTGCTACTTTGTTCTATTAAACATCAGTTGATGACCAAAGGTCATTAATAAAATATCCACTTTATCTATCTATTGCTACTTTGTTCTATTAAACATCAGTTTATGACCAAAGGTCATTCATAACATCTCCACTTTATCTATCTATTGCTTCCGTGCTTACCGTTGGTAACAGAAGCTATGTGATCTTTCTGAGGAACAAACAATTTTATGTCTCCAATTCCAAAAAATTCAAGACCGTCATCTGTTTCAGACTTCAGGAAACATATTTGGTTTCGTGTCTGTCGCTCCATTTTTGCAAACCAACCTATTATCTCAAAAATTACGTTTCAACCTTCTCTTTCGCACATGCGAATAAACATAGTCAGGGTGCCCATAGGCAAAAAAATCAATTATACATACTCTTACTCTTTCCAAACCTCTTTTGTGGCTTGTTTAGGCCAAGTCTGACACCGTTTTTGTCTGTGATTTTATTTGGTTTTGGGACGTTTTTCATTATTTGAACCCTATAACTGTGACGCGTCAGACTGGAAAATCGGAAAAAGTTCTGCGTCAGACAATATTAAAAAGTTGAGTTATAGGGTTCAAATAATATGTTCTAAAGGCAGTAACAATGTTAAAAGTGACACTTATTTGAGGTTTTAAGGATCTACATGTTATATATTTCCTTAGATCGTGGTCTTTGTCAAAGAACATGTTATTCTTTCTAAGAGTACATGTTTTATTAAAAGAAAAAACATATTACGTTAATACATCCACAGAAAAAAAACGTATTTATCTAAATACGTGTACGTACAGCTCGGAAAGCATAAGTCAGAAACCTACTTCTGTCGATAAAGGGGTTGCCACTGGCAGCTTATCTAACACCAATTATATTCTTAGTATTACTTTTTTATTTACACAATTTGCGAGAGACACCAAAGGATGCGCTATGCAAGCGTGACACATAGGAACTGTTCCAACATCAGACATTACGTCATTAAGATGTTGGCTCGGCTTTATGCCATGTCCTGCATCTTTTCGTCGCGTCCGACTCATCAGGGGCCCGACGATGCCCACCCAACTCTGGCTTATCAGAGACGAGCGTGCTGCCATGCCGTCATACTTTCTTGGCTGGCAAACGTCCAGCTAACATCTTATTGACGTATTGTTTGATGTTGGAACAGTTCCTATGAGTCCCGCTAGCGTGGAACGTCCCTTGGTGTCTCTCACAAATTGTGTAGCCCATTGCAGTGTGCAATCACGGTATTAAATTGCTGTTAACTTTTTTTATTTTTTCGTGTTTATCTGTATTATGTTGAAGACAGGATAAACAATTGCGTAAAGTAAAATTTGCATAAGTTCTATACGCTTTTAGTTATCGCAGTCTTATAGTCACTTATTCCTGATAGATTTTTAATTAGAGCTTAGAGCAAAGGGTAGAAGGGCTGGAGATACTGCAACGAAAGTGTAAGGGTAGCAGTACTGTAAATAGAATATTTTAGGATTATCTTATAAGTGGATTTGTCCACATCCCCCTCTATTCTTGTAGGCTTGATTTTAACTAGTTTTTTCACTTGCAAGTCCAAGCCCCAAGCCAGGGGACTTGATTCACTACGAGGGTCTTCTCGTTCGCTCGAGGTGCTTAAAGGCTTAGAGTAATAAGTTGAAGCGTTTGTCGATGTCACTGATTCACATTCTCTCCCCGTATTTTTACATTCCCTTCAGTTTTAAAGTCCTCTCCATTGAGAAGGGACTTAACATGGATTCCATTCATATTATAAAATACTTAGTTTGGTCTTTTGAAGGATTTGAATTATTATCGAATGGTTGTGAGATAAAAAAAATTAATTCTTTAGTGATTTAAATTAGGATAGAAGGTTACATTATTTTTTAATTTGACTTTTAACTTGCACAGTTAAAATAGACTGCCAATTAGTGTGGGACATAGCTTCCTCGCATCCTATCATGTACTTTATGGTTATATTAACATTAATTAATGTTTATTATCTAAAAACTATTAATAGTTTTAGCATTCTTTAACACTTCATAGCGGTGTCGCTGTTTATTTTACTAAAAAATTGTATTAGAAAAAAATGTTTGTCTCATTGAATAGATAGAGCTTGATTTTTTTCCCGGCCTAAATTTCCCATTTTAAATCTGAAGTTCACGTTTACGTGATCGTTACGCGAGAACGCTTGGACGGATAACGTTGTCTAATGAATTCGTCCTGGACATTGGTAAAATGAACAAATCCACTACATTTTATCAAAATCGGTCGACATTTACTCAATTTATCGTTGCTCGTTTCAAGATTCGCGGACATACAGACCGACAGACAGACACGGAACCAAAAATGTTCCCTGGATGTCTGAAACGGATTTCTGTCTGGAAATTTTTAAAATCGGAGAATCAAAACTTATTCGTTCTCAAAAGTGAACAATATGCTACAGTTACCTTCGGTAAGCTCGGAAGCAATAATACACATTGAAATTATTTATCGCCCAATTTTGGATCCTATCTCAGACGGTATTAAAATATTCAGCCCCGCGCCTGCGCCTTACCAAATTCAAGATTCAATGTGGCAGATTCAGCTGTTATGCAAGCTGATCTTAAATCTGTGGCAATGAATCCAAACAGTCTCTTCAAATCAATCGATTTAAATGAACTTTGTATGTTGGTCAGATGTTTTATTATAATTTCATAAGGCCAATGACATATTATGCGGACTATATTTTTTGTGTATCTCAATACGAATAAACTATAAAAATATCAACTTATGAGATAATAATATTATATAAGAGAAAACCTACTAAGGTGATAATGAACTTGATTAAATATACCGCATTTTAATTGCGTTGTATTAAAAAAAATTGTGTTAAAAAAAATTATCTATATTATATATATAATTATTATTTATAATTTAGTTAATTTCTCTAACTAAGTGTTTAAATAATGCAGGAAAATTGCATGAAAAAAATATTCTGTCAATTATTGTAGCATATAGCGTCCTCGTGTCCTATCGCGGGCGCATTTTCATAATAATGAGTTTTGACGGCCCATTAAGGCCATTAATTTATTTTTATGGCCATTAATTTATTTTTATGGTTACTAATTTATTTCATTTATCCCCCTTTCTATTTAAATTTGTTGAAATTGTTTTCTCTCCCTCTGAATGTCTAACAGAGCGGATTCAAGTTCAATTTTAATTTAAAAAAGAGTTACATAAATGTAATTTATGATTACTATTTACAAAGGGAGACTGTCTCCCTTTGTAAATAGTAATTATAATTTGATTTAAATTAAAATTTAAACGTTCCGTAGTATGAGTGACTGTCTCCCTTTGTAAATAGTAATTATAATTTGATTTAAATTAAAATTTAAACGTTCCGTAGTATGCATACTACCAAAAACTTAAAAATTGAATTTGTAATTTATGTTTACGTTTTAATTTATTTATGTTTATGTGCAATTTTATACATTTGACTAATTTATTCAAATTGACTAATTTTATGGTAGTAAAATTTTGGAACAAAACATAAGAGCTTAAACTTAAAAGCCCAAGGTGTAAGGGCGAAATATAGCAAGGTGAAAAGATCTTTATGGTTTAAATTATTATTACCTAATTTAATAAAAACCCTGAAGAGACCCAGAAAACACATACAAATAGTGTAGTGTTTTTGTTTAAATGAATTGAAATTGTTTTGTTTTTACTCGAATTAAAGTTTCAATTTAGCAATATTTAATGTGTGTGGAGGATGAAATTGAACCATCTGTGGACATACTTTCGACAAACCATTTAAATTAAATTCCGAACGATCCAAATACTTTCGTTACCTTCGGTTAAGATCTTAAAAGTGTAAATCCAAATAATAGTAGGGGAGACTGTTGTACCTTGGATCAAAATTTACTTTTATATTTTTTAAAAAGCCATTTTTTAAGATAATAATAACGGAAAGAGTCTCTCCTGATAACACCGCTATTTCTACACACTATGTATTTTTTGAGAATTTAAATATTAAACATTTATAGGGGAAAAATATATATTTCTATTTTATTAATATGTGATCAATGGTACAAGACCATAATGTACCATTGATCACGTCTTAGTATTCCTTATATCATCAACGTCATGTACCTTAAGGAAGATAAAATGGATTAAAAACAACATTTTTAAACAGGAATTTGCATTGTAATCATTTTTATTAAATTTGTATTGTATTGTTTTTAATTGTTTATAAATGCTTTAAAAATTAGTTTAAAATCATTAAAAATCGTTAAAGTTAGAAAAGTCTTCTTGGAACCTCAACTGTTCATTAGTTCTAGCAGAACCACTTAATTCGACTTGGGTTGGCAGTTTTACCACAATATTTTCCGGTAAAATCATTGTTGTGATCCAAGGTACATGATGGTGCATTTTTCCAAACTTAACCTTCTCAACACTCTAGGTTATGTTTAAAACTGAAGTATGGCATAACAAATTATTCACCAATAAGTAGCGATTCAGATACTATGTGATTTCAAAGAAAAAACACAATTGTCAATTAAAAAAAAAAATAAAGAGTAAAACCAAAAGTTGTTACTTTTTGAGGTTTTATTCGAAAACAACAGCACATGGACAACAACTGCCAGGCTTGCAAGGACTTGACTAAGTATTAACATTGTCTTAGTACAATTCTGTCACGTAGATAGCAGCATCTTCCAAGAAACTGAAGGGTGGTCCAAGGTACACTGTGATCAAGGTACAACAGTCTCCCCTACATTACGCGTCTAGTGCGGAATGTAGCATTTTGCATGCGAGTGTGGAGTTTGCATCCGAGCAACAGCGAGGGTAGTAAAACCACACGAGCAAAGCAAAATGCAGTTTTCGAACGAGTTGCGTACCGTACTTTATCTACAATTATAGATTTTAATAATAAATACAGAAAAAATTATAAACTTCCTGTATGTATAAGTTCGTATTTCTCTTTTGATAATGATGACATTAATTAATTATTTGTATATTTTGTGCAGAATTAATTATTTCGGGAGGAGTATTATATTCTCCTCATTTTCGTCATAATCACTTAAATCAATCATTGTTTTTCACTAAAAATTCGATATAAATAGTTACTTTAATTAAACAAATAGCAAATTAGTTTTGTCAAATGTAAACGAACTCGCTAATCGTACGTTAAGGTAAATTGTTTTAATTTTTTACCGCACTAGGGCGGAAAAAAGAGGAATTATAGTCCAGGAGTTAGCGTGCAAAAAAAAGTGTGTGACTAAAATTGAGCTAGAATTTTGTGTATAAGGAATTTTTTTGGTGCCTTTTAAGAATATATGGCCGGCTAAGTTCGTCTGCGGGCCATTGCTTGGCAGTAGGTATTTGAAAAAAAAAAAAAAAACAGTGGAGAGCGATCATGTCCCGCCCTCTTTGGTGGAAAATGTGATTTTCATGATCCTGAGTATGAACTTATATTATTCAAAATCAAAGTGATCCCCATGTCAACGGACAAACTACCATCAACTTGATTATTGGTCTACTAACTAAGTTCGTACTCAGGATCATGAATATCACATTGTCTAACTAAAAGGGCGGGACATGGATGCTCTCCACTGGTTTATTTTTTTTCAAATGCCTAAAACAAAACGAAACGCGCTGGCGAAATTAATGCATGTACGTAAAGAATCACTTTCTATACGCATCTAAACAGAGATACAATGTCTATATGTCGTATCAATCGTAGATTAATTTATTTTTGCCACCACAAATTAACTTTCTCGATTTGAATAAAAAGGCTGATGAAACTAATGTTAATGCAAAATGCAACGAATAAATAAACTGTACGTACCTCATTAATTAAATTGTCATATTCTCACAAATTTACCATCACAAAGTTTTCTGTGTTCTCAAAAATATTTAAAAGTTTTATGAATACAAAATAATTAATAATAATCCAATTT